>CM040245.1:36239017-36309925 GCA_022545495.1 Chrysanthemum lavandulifolium | reverse complement strand
AAGCTCTCACTATGTCGCCCACTCAATGTCACGACATTATGGTCAAGGAAATATGTTGCTCGCTTATGACATGTCACAATACAATACCAAATGACTCCACCGTGTATCATCCATTCATTTTGACCTTGTCTATTATGTAGATGTGACAATTGCCACCCATTTAAGTATGGATGGGCCGATGTTGGTTATGTTATGTATATAACGGGTCAAATATGCAAATACTTTCATTGTAGCTAAACAAGAACGGATCAAAATTTTAAATTGTATATGTTGTCAGGTTGGTCACTTGGAGAAAAAATTATGGTTAATTATTTGGGTGAGGTAATGCACCGTAAAATCGATATGTTCTTTCCTTATTTAGCAAACAATTATAAAGATAATAACAAAGATACTTAATTGGGCTTCATTTACACTTATACATGTCATTACATGAAGGTGATAGGTGTCTCCTTTCCAATGTAATTTGAACATACATGATGTGCTCATCAGATGATACATCTTGACCATAATAAGCATCATCAGACCGATATGACCTGATATTTGCGCATATATGTTTCCCATTGAAGTAATAGGGCATTATGTGATGAGTTGTACATGCGACAATCAACATTATGTGACGGTTGTGCTATAATGCGAGTTTATTGTAATTTTCCCGACTTTTTTGTGAGGATGTTTGAATTTGCTTTTAGAGTTAATAATCATTTTTGATGTTTGGATTAACATATTCGCTTTTAATTATTCGACATACAAGCGTGCGTAAAAAAGATTTTTAACCGCAACTATGAAATTATTTACTCGCCCATCACCGCAAAAATGCATTGCTTGGACCATTACCAAAAGCCGGAGGCTTTCATCATATGGGTGTACATGGGTTTATACTTTTGTCCCTCTTTATTTTGTCCTAAGTTTTGACTATCTTTGTGCATCAGATCATATCGTATGATTTGAGAAAATTTTGATTATACTGTGTATTAATATGCGTGCTTCAATCAGCACCAGCCCATTCCATCCCCACTTGCCGGCTCGATGTCTAATCCCCACAAGTATCTCATCCAAGTGTATCCGTAGTGCAATTGGTCTTGGTGGTCCGCTCACGCCTGTGTCACTTTACTATTCTTGAATAGTCTAAATCGATAATTAGTTGTAAAAATCTTTTGTTGAACAAAATAGTGCTTCAGTGTGCTTTGTGATTGCAGTTGTGATAATCATTTTTGTTGTTGTTAAGCGTTTGGCAAGTTGTAAAGGATAAAGTACGAGTGTATCTGTTCATTTATCATGTTATAACTATTGCACTCTTTATGTTCATCTTAGTCTTAAAAAAATATGGTTCTGTGTCTTATCTAGGTCATTCTGTAACCTATAATGTTATAAGTTAAAAATGAAATGCCGCATATTATTCATGAATTTTAAACCTTTTATATAACGAGATGTTAAATTCTCCCTGAATCGTTGAGTTTATAATAGCACTTCCACAAGTTAAAAGGCATGGCATGATGTAAGTTGCTACAAAATTTATAAACGTTAGGACCGTGATGTCTCTCGAATCGAGCGAGCTAGGGTCTTGACTTGACCATACTTGTGTCCGAGGTTTCCATGTTTTATATCAAATAGAAACTTAAAATGAGAAAAGATTATGATATAATCGGTACTAAAAGTTAAGTACATGATTTTGTAAATTTCGAATATGTAAAAGAATATTTAAAAGAGCCTATGACAATCATGGTGTTGTGTGGTCTTGTGATGATCATAGTATATACCTTATACAAGCACTATAACTAAAACTAGATTATCCAATGCTCTATATTCTTTAATATCAATAGCATTAATACACTATTCATATAGTTATCACTAATAATATAAATGCATGTTAATCCAAGTTATGATAAATATGGATCTAATTTCAATACACATAAGTGGACATATTTATCTTTTGCTTATCTGATATTATTTTGGTCAATAATTTGGGTTTAAAAAGTGACCAATGCATATCTAATAAGTACATTAATAACCAAGGACTTTATACTATGTTGCAAGTGCTCTATTTGATTATTTCCTAACACAATATTCGATGAACTCATTGTTAGAGTATATCTCCGCACGTGGTTAAGATAATCAATGACAAGAGTAATACCAATAGGTGGTTACCGGATATCACTTGAATCGTGTGATCACTTTCCAAAGTAAACTATTCGACCCTAATGCCCGGTTGCACGAATATCTACTGGGATAAGACCAAATGCGCTTATGGAATTAAGCACAATTCAATAACCCTTGCGCTTTATAAGTGTTTAGTGTTTTCGTCGTCATTCATGCATAATCGATATCCTATTTATAGGACATTACTCTCACTGCTCAAATGGAATTATGAGGATTAATCGCCCATTAATCACCCTCATAACTATCCCCATTATAGCCGTTATGGTTACACGACCAATTAAACGTGGTCATTAAGCGCTTGTAATCGCCATTTAGCAAAGACTTTAACACTAGCAATACTTTCATAGTGCTATCATGGATACACCGCCTGGAATCCACAAGCTTCAGTGGAAACATCGCTATCGCTGGAAACACCGCCATCTGGAAACCACAAGCAAGATTTTCCACAAGCGATTTCTACTAGCACTACCAATACAAACCACAAAAGAGTCGGTGTTCATGGACCTTATGGGTGTACACCTGCACTCCTAACCCATTACAAGGTGTGAACTAATCCCACAAGTGCACTAAATTTTCCAACAATCCTCCCCAAATTTAGTTCACTTTGCATGAAAAATAAACATCAAGCAAAACATGTGCATAAACGAAAATGTCCCGAGGATTGAATTTCCATCTTAGTAAATTACACGCTCATATATTCGAGAATCTGGGGTGTTCTAAGAATTGAACCCTTCAACCCATTGAATACCAAGATAAAATACACACAAGTTTTCAAACACTTAAAAGCTCCTTACACTATACAAGCCATGTGTCCATATCCAAATTCATAAATGTTGCAAAGCTAAAGTCCAAAGCTTCCAAGGCAAAAATTCAACATTTACATAGGTGGTTCCTCTTTATTCATGCTCCCGCCACACTTTTTCAAAGAACATTAACCATTAAGTAAAGACTTCATCCTCCTTTCAAGCAGTTCGAGCGCAACCTTGGGATGTAAATAAAACATGTGCTCCACCATCGAATGTTCGCTTTCCACATTGAACTCGCTCCCAAGTTTCCTTAGGGAGGAGTTGGGTGTCCTAGCATTCAAGGACTAAGTTGGACTTAAACCCATCCCTTTAGCGCATTTTATAACCAAGTCTCTAGCCAAACTCTTCGTCAAGTGATCGCCTAAATTCAAGGAGATCTCACAAACTCTATAGATACCACCCCATTCATGATAAGCTCACAAATCATGCTATGCCCGACACCTAAGTGTCTAGACTTCACCATTGTACATCCGCTATAAGCCTTAGCCAATGTAGCCGCACTATCACAACCGGATAGAAATATGTGCTATAGGTTTAGGCCACAATGGAATCTCAAGAAGCAAGTTTTTCAACCATTCGTATTCTTTACCAAGAATGCCAGAGCCACAAATTCGATTCCATTGTTGAACCGGTGATGTAAGTTTGTTTCGATGCCCAAGAAATTGCACCTCCACCAAGTAGGAATACCCACCACCGGTATTTAATTGTCTTCGCAGTTATCGATCCAACTTGCATCCAGCGTATCCTTCCAACATCGATGGGTAACCAAGATACGAGAGACTATAATCCATAGTTCTCTTCAAATACTCAAGACTCGCGAACCGCTTGCCATGATGAGCACTAGGATTACTAGTATACCGTCAATTTTCCCAACCGCAAAACCAATATCGTGTCTTGTACAAGTCATGGCATACATCAGCGCCCAATTACCCTAGAATACTCAAGTCGAGATACATACCTTGCCATTATTAGGCATCGCCTTCTCACAAGTATCCATAGGTATACTCACAGAGTACAATCAAAGTAATTGAATTTCCTCAAGACCTTCTCAATATAATGAGACCGAGATAGAAATTCTTTTACTTTCATGTTTAATCCTTATACCAAGGATAACATCACCTCCCCATGTCCTTCATGGAGAACCTTGATGACAAAAATTCCTTTGTCAAATCAACTCGATTTTGGTCGCCAAAGATCAACATGTCATCAACATATAGACAAATGATGACCTTTACCGTATTCATCAAATTTGCTATATACACATTTGTCGCCTTGGTTAAGAACATAACCACTAGACAAAACCACTTCATCAAATTTTTGATGCCATTGTTAGGTGCCTCGCTAAGTCCATAAAGAGACTTAATCGCCATACACACCTTGTTTTCATTGCCGTGCAAGATGAAGCCCCGAGGTTGGTTCATATAGACCTCCTCCTCCAACTCACCATTCAAGAAAGTCGCCTTCACATCCATCCGATGAATAACCAGATTGTGAATAGATGCCATAGCATCGCTAGCCTTATGGTAATCGACACGAGCCATTGGGCATAAGTATCAAAATAGTCTATTCCCGACTTTTGTTTAAAGCCCCGAATGACTAGTCTAGCCTTGAACTTTTCAATAGTTCCATCTACCTTCATTTTCCTTTGAAAATCCATTTGCAACCCGTGAGGTTTGCAACCAGAGGTAGATCAACCAACACCCAAGTGTTGTTGCCCATGATGGAATCCATCTCATCATTGATTGCTTCTTTCCGTAAAGCAATATCCTAGGACTTCATTGCTTCTTCGAATGTCTTGGGATCATCCTCAACAATGAAGCAATAGGAGTATTGGTCCGAAACCTCATCCCTTGTTCCTTCAACTAAGTACGCTTGAAACTCAGTCCAAATGATTTTGAGTCCTTACCTTTGCTTTTCCCGAGCACATGTTCAAAGTTGTTGAACCACAACTCATCGTGGACCACCGATGGTTCATCATCGTGACCTCGATACACCAAAGGTCATGAGTTCCATTAGGATTCCTCTCGACTTGTCTAGGACCGATGAGAATCTATTCTCATCAAAGTCCGCATCCCTTGATTCAATAATGGAGTTAATTGAAACATATTCATTAGGTTCAATAACATAGAACCTAAAAGCCTTGGAATGCTCAAGATATCCAACAAAGATGCAATAATGCCTCTTTCACCCAAAGTCTTTTGCTTTGGATCGTGAGTCTTACAATGTCTCTACAACCCAAGACCCCGAGATAGTTCAGTTTGGTTTCTTTTTAGTCCGTAGTTCATAAGGGTAACCTTGTTCCTTTTGTTGGGAACCCTATTTAGCAAATAGCAAGTCGTTAACATAGCTTCACCCCGTAACCTTGACTCATTCCCGAATAGGACAACATGGAATTAATCATCTCCTTCAAGACTGTTTTTCCTTTCGTAAATACCATTTTGCCGAGGAGTATAAGGGCGTCGTTTCATGGATTATTCCAACAGACCGAAAGTACCGAGTATCCATGTACTCACCTCCCCATCGGCCCTTAATCTTTTGATCAAAGACCCAAGTTGTAATTCAACTTCGCTTTAAACACTTTGAATTTATCTAATGCTTCATCCTTGGTATGTAATGATAGATATAAAAATCTAGAAGCATCATCAATAAATGTCACAAAGTACTTTATTCCCCAAAGAAGGAGTGGCATGCAAATCACATAGGTCACTGTGGAATAAGCTCCAAGATCTTAGTCTCACGACTAACACCCGAAAGGGTTTCTTGTTATCTTGGTCAACATGCAAGTTTTACACTTTTCAGGTGTCCATGTCAAAGCGTGGATTAAACCATCCCTAGACATATCTTGCATTCTTTATAGTGTACATGACCAAGTCTTGCATGCCATAGGTAGAGTCGGGCCCGGTCATATGTGGTCACAAAAGTTTAAATAACACTATCTGGTAACATTAAGCTCGAAAATTTGATTACATAAATAACCAAAACCAATAAAACACCATGCTTAGAAAGCACAAATTTATCGACTCAATAACTTGTTTATATCCATGATTATTCAAAACACTACTTGAAACCAAGTTTTCCTTATATCGTGAACATGAATAACATTAAACAAAGTTACAATCTTTCCGAACTAAACCTAAGATCTACACAACCACCGACTATGCACCAAGGTCGTTGACTCATTTCCATGTGAAGAATAGAACCATCATTCAATGACTCATAAGTCTTGAACCGCCTTCTATCTTTACACACATGAACTGTTGCACCGAGTCAACCCACCACGCAACATCATCATCCCGCACATAAAAGATTCGATACATATGTAACATAATAAATGAAATGACTTATTAAACATATTTCGACCTTTCAGTGAGTTAACAACCACCCACCGAACCATTAGTGCCCGATCCATTGGCTTTATCACCAACTTTAACACCTTTGCGCCCTTTTAATGTGACCGGCCTTTACACATTTCCAACAAGTAGGTGTTGCCTTCTTGTTAGGATTTGACCTTGTGTTGTCATGATATTTATGCTTGCCTTTGTTGTCATTGTACCGTGGAGTTGTTATGCTCACCATATTGACAACAGATGGTCCAAGAAGATTGCTACTCTTGGCTTGTCATTATCCCGCACCTCGAGAGATTCTCAATGTGCGATGACCGCCCAACTCAACAGAGTTAACTCCTCCTTCATATGTTTCAAGGTATGCTTGAAATCTTTCCATGAAGGAGGAGTTTGTCAATGACACACGAGACTTTGATAGCCTCATCCATGTTCATTTGGTGTTGTGTAAACCTTCCAGTATTCCAAGAAGTTCATTGTATTGTTCCATGACCGGTCTTGAATCACTCATTTTGTAATTGTGAAATTACTTACAAGAAACTTCTTACTGATGCATCCTCACCATATATTTGGCATCCAAGGAATCCCACAGCTCTTTGAAGATTCAAAGTTCGATAAATATCAAACAGAGAATCGCATATACCATTGAGAATAAGACCTCGTGATATGTAGTCATCATTCTCCCATTTGCTTCTCCTCCCGATCCGCTCCACAAGAGCATCATCCCCATCATCGTGAATTGGAGTAGTCAAGACATAAACCACACTCATGCTCGACAAAGAAGAAGTGCATCTTCTTCCGCCACCTCCTAAAGTCCACCCTTCAAACTTATCCAAATTAGCAAAGTTTGAAGCCATGTGTTTCATTGCAAAGCAGTTGCCATTGATTATCACAAAATAGTTTACTTTGATTGTTAGAGTATATCTCCGTACGTGGTTAAGACAATCAATGACAAGAGCAATACCACTAGGTGGTTACCGGACATCACTAGAATCGTGTGATCACTTTCCAAAGTAAACTATTCGACCCTAATGCCCGGGTTGCACGAATATCTACTGGGATAAGACCAAATGCGCTTATGGAATTAGGCACAATTCAATAACCCTTGCGCTTATAAGTGTTTAGTGTTTTCGTGGTGTCATTCATGCATAATCGACATCCTATTTATAGGACATTACTCTCACCGCTCAAATGGAATTATGAGGATTAATCGCCCATTAATCACCTCATAACTATCCCCATTATAGCCGTAGTGGTTACATAACCAATTAAACGTGGTCATTAAGCGCAGTAATCGCCATTTAGCAAAGCTTTAACACTAGCAATACTTTCATAGTGCTATCGCTGGATACACCGCCTCGTGGAATCCACAAGCTTCAGTGGAAACATCGCTATCGCTGGAAACATCGCCATCGCTGGAAACCACAAGCAAGACTTTCCACAAGCAAGATTTCTACTAGCACTACCAATACAAACCACAAAAGAGTCGTGGTGTTCATGGACCTTATGGGTGTACATCTCGCACTCCTAACCCATTACAAGGTGTGAACTAATCCCACAAGTGCACTAAATTTTCCAACACTCATTTAACAAAGGGCGACGTTGATGTAGTGATACGGGTCACATGCTCAAGGTGCAATGCAAATAAGATGAAGCTTCTTATCCTATAGAGAATTTATGGCTACAGTGGTACCATTAAAATAAGGTGTATAATAAATAGATTTTTTATACCTTGATCACATGATCTGACATGCTTGCCTATTGACGATTACCGCTTGAGTTGAGGCAACTAATGGTCATCAATGTCGTCTTAGATGGCAAGTTGAGGCTACTTCTGGTTAAAATGATTCCAAGAATGCCAAGCCTAATGGTGTTCATGGACTATGCGAGCATTTTAGTAGAATGTCCAAAAAGGTCAATGTTCCCTACAACTTGTCAAATGCTTATTTTTGTGAGCTTATGTACTTCTAAGTTTCTAATTATTAGATTAAAAAAATTGTTGGGTTGGGTATTAGTTTAAAATGGGTTCGTTTCAGATTTTGATGCGTTGGCTATATCTGTTAACCGAGTAAGATGATAAGGTCAAATCAATCAATGTAATTAGTTGTGATATGTGATAACCACAATTAATTGTAATAAGTGTATTCCGTAATTTATGGATCTACCCATAATAGCTTATGTAGTCCCTTTATATTGTAGCCTTTCATTGGCACTGGGAGATATACAAAAACATTCATTATCACAAAATACAATGTCCATCATGGTTTCAGAGCCTCAGTATACCGATCCCAAACATTAAACCTACTGCCCCCACATCAATTTCCCAGCCACAAAAAAAAAACAGTTTTTCTTTTGTGAATTGTGCTAAGGTCACAAATCAATATTATCAAGTGTGTTACTTGTGCAAAGGTGTAACACCCCCAAATCTGGTTTAGCGGAAGCATACGTGTTGTTTGGGAGCGTTACGAAATTGGTAAATCATAACACAAGTAATACAGAACGGAGTACATACTCCGTTTAATTTCATAAAATATTTTGAAACAATATCTTACAACATTGTTTAGATGGATGGGCATATCCCATAATTTTTGTGGTCCCAATATAAAACATCTTTTAAATTTTAAAAGCTTTTCTTTAGAAATTTCTACGACCATTTATCCGCCTCTTGCCTTGCATCCATGATCACAACTAGCACCCGAGAAAATATGCTAAAAGGTCACTATAAGTGGTGAGTTCATAGGTTTAGATTAAAATAGCACGTTTGGACCATAAGCAAAGGCATATAATCATTATCATGAGTATAATGATATATGGATGAAAGTCTATTACGTTAGCTCTAAGTTCATGCAACCGATACTACGACAGCTTCAGATGCTAAAAGATGTCATACAATAGGGGCTCATAGCAAGTGTTTTGTCCTCAACACTTGGTTCCGACATGGTATACGTTTCGCTTTGGCCTAGGCATGGCCAACCGAACGGAGGAGTCACCCTCAATAGATCTATTTATAACATTCGCGCTTCCCAATGGGAATTGACGGTTCATGAGAAAGGGCATCTCTAGGGACATAAGGGCTTAGGCTAAATCACGTAATAGAAATCATGTAATAGTTTTGGTCCATGAAATGTTTTGCATATTTCTCACCCCAAGATGTATAAAGTAATTTATCAAGTAAAGTGGGCTATGAAACTCACCTTAACAAAAGTGCAAACCAAATGTGGGATTAGTGATGGTTGTGGAGCGGCACCGACACGCGACCTAGATAAGGAGTGAAATGTTTCAGTTCATTGTTTTAAGTATTACTTACTTAAATTTGTTCAATTGTTTTATAATTGTAACGAAAATAAACTTTTGGTTTTAGAAAGATGATTTTTACTAGTAAGTATTCAAGTATATGTATACATTTTTACGTTGTCATTATAACGGTTTTAGAACCCGAAGTTTTGGTTTGAATATAACAATTTACTAGTATGTATATAAAAGTGTATATACTTATTTAAGTTGACACAAAATGGTGTTTTCAAAATATATATATATAAATTATTTATTTTCTATTTGAATTTAGAAAATGTGCAAGTTTGATGATTTTCGAACTTAACATATGATAGAATGGCATAGCGGTGTCTATATTTATCATAACTTGTTCTTTATGTATATATAGTTCTAAACGAGGAATTCACTTGACATACATTTGTTTACAGATTGACGTTAAACGTTGACATAGGAATTATTAAGTGAACATGTGCTCTCTTTTTTTTTTTTGCACATGTTTACTTGTTAACTCGTGTACGCTTATATATAACTATGTGGCATATTTTGTGTACGCGTAAACAAGTTTATTTATCGTTGGACAATTGTTTTACGTTTCAAGTCTTATCTTGCGAGTTGGTTTAGACTACCCAAACGGATGTCCCGATACCCTCATGGGCTGCGGCCCAGAGTTATTAATGGTAGAGCACCCGAGTTGGGCCTAGGCCCGAAGTAGTAACTGTACGGAGAAAAGAAAGGGATGTGGCCCATTGATGAATTTGTTTGCACAAGCTGTTAGTGTTATCACACTATCATCCCAAGGCTTTAGTACTAGGTATGAAGTTTGACGAGAAGGGCAGGTAGTCAAGAATATCAGGTTCGACACAAACGTGACTCGATCACAAACATAGACTTCATGTCTGCTCAACAATTACACGACATCCTACTAAAATAAAGTTTACTCGGGGTAAAGGCTTCAACCGAAAATGACCATTATTGTGATGGGAGGAATGAAATATGAAACCTTTGTGTTAGGGTCGATACGCTCTAGTGATTTACCCAACCGAATCGAGCTCATTTCGGACTAGACTAACGATGTGCCTATGACTCAAATCAATCCCTTAGCTACCCTTGTGATCAAAAATTGGACAAAGTGAACCACATATCGTTACTACAGTCCATAGTACGATGATGGTGAGGAACAAAATCACTTGAAAACCTTAGACTCGATTCCTTTCTATCATGACACCCCTGGAAGTCGACACTTCTTTCGATATATTTTCAGGATTTCATATGGTGTAGTATAGGTACTAAAGAGGTTTTACACTATCTCTAAGGTTTGAGTCTCGACTACATGAATCTCTTGTTGGACACCTATACCCTTATTTTTGAACCCAAAAGTTTCACCACTGTGGTGATAACCACGGTGGGTTTTTGACCCAGTTTGCGAGAAGGTTAAAACACCAAATCGGATGCCAATATTAATTGCTCCTAGACTCTCACTCGTTACATGTTTATCCCAAGTTACCAATCAAAACAACTTTTATCACCTTCATGGCCATTTCACTCGACAAGAACCACATTTAGTTTCTTTGATATCATTCACTAATATTACAAAATTTATCCACAACAAAAACTCTTCAACTGAATATTCAAATCACAAACAACACCTTTATTTAACATGTCATTATAACTTTTATTGTACATCCAGTTTCAAAACAAAAGAAAGAGTTAAAGGGTGAACCTTATGAAAGTGAGTCCAAAACGAAGGCTAACTCGAGAGCTCCACACAAACCAAACCTCCAAATCCGAATCCGAGCTACAAACCCAATAGCTTTACAAAACCCTTAAGAGCACTTTTCTTGTGTGATGGATTGAGATTTGCTTTTGTGAGCCTTTAGCCTCTCGAGTTACATAAAAGAAAATAAAAGGAACCTTTGACCAAGCTTTACATCTTGCCTCTTTGTTTGAAGTCGAAAATAGTATACTTCCAAAGCTAAAAGATTTCTTGGATTGGTGCAAGGATTTGCTTGTGATTTAACTTGATTTTCATGGATCTCCTTGGAGGTAGCGGCGCATCTAGGTAGAGTTGGGGAAGAGATTCTTTCATGAATAAGGTATGGAAGGTGAAGAATATTGAGATGAGAGATGTTGGCTTACTTGGTTTGGGAAAGATTCGCCTAGAGGCGTGTATAGATGGAGAAGGTGTTTCAAGGATGGAAGAGATGATATCCTGCTTTTGCATATAGTTTGTCGTGTGTGTGGTAAGAAGACAAGAAACATTTATCTTGTTTTACTTTTAAATTGTGTACAAGTGAGTGGGTTTTGTCGTGAGTGGGAAGGGAGACATGTACACTTATTCTTTTCAAGTCTCCTTTTAAGTGTATATACCTTTCTTTTATATATAAATGAGTTACTATAAGGTAATATAATTAGATGTAAGTAAGGTATGTGTATTGCATACTTACGATTTATTTTGTGTAAGTATTTGTACGTGGGATAATTATTGTATAAGATGTATGCATTTACATTATAGTCATGTATGCTTGCACTTGAGTCTTGTAAGGTCTTTGTTTAAGTGATAATGTGTTTAAGTATTTTGTGTCCCGCAAAGCCATATTGTGACCAAGGTATCCTTGTTTGACAACTTTTTACCCGTGGTATTTTATTGTTATGTGTTTGAAATATTTTATCCTTGTAATATTCCAAGTCGTTGACATTTGTTAATTGTTTTAGCGAGTCCTTATCATAGTGTCAGACGCTGCGTCGCGTGTCGGTCACCGAAAAGCGAGATACCTCTCGCCTTATAATTTAAATCATAAGACAAAATAAAATATTCATAAAATGATATGAATGCAAAAGTGATGCGCTACTCACCAGATGCGAGTTAACTACTCAAATGATCAGGTAAAGCTCATGTATGCTTAATAAATTTGGCTTAGTAAAAATGAATTACTAATTATCAGTTAAATTTTGATGAAAATTTACCGTGTGTCACATCCTCCCCGTCTTGGAAGAGAAAACCGTCCTCGGTTTTCAGTTAAAATTACTTGGTGAAGTAGAGAGAATGTGTGGGTATTTGTGCTTGAATTGGTCTTCGTGTTCTCACGTGTATTTCTGGACCTCTTGAGAGTTCCAACAGTCTCAACGATGGGAGCGGCCTTATATAAGCCGCTTGATTTCTCGACCCACTATTTCGATTGGGTTTCTTGACAAAATTTAGATCTTTTGTCGGTTTAAATTCTCTCATTGGAACGCGAGAGTTTCGTTGTAAGGAAATTCTTCGAGTTTCACATGTGGAACATGTTATGCAAAGAGTGAGTTTTTTTTTTTTTTTTTTTTTTTTTTTTTTTTTTTTTTTTTTTGTGAACACTTTGAGTTGGTAGGTTACCGGTCCTATTTTTGGGAAAATTTTGAAAGGTCTAACGAACGAAGATTCTATTTCCTCCTTTTTCCAAAACGGACTTTGCCTTACCATGGCAAAACCTCATCATGACTCTATCTCCCACCGAAACTCAAGTGGCTTAGTCTTCTGCTCGCATGTCTCTTTTAACGATTACGTGTCGCTTGTAGATGGTTTCGGGTTAGCACAATTTTCTCAGAGTTTCTTGAATTTGTCCCGGCCGGTGAGTTGGCTTTCTTCAAATTGAGCGTTAAACGCGTGTGGGCATAACGATAGTCCTAATGGAAACCGAGTTGGTAACTACCGGCTTGGTCTTGGGAGGATCCGATAAGTCTTACGAAACAAGGTATAGCCCTTTGCGTTTGGCTAGAATGGTTTACGCTTTCCGGTCGACACTTCAATCTAACTTTTCGCCGACTTGAACCTTATGTGTCATTTAGTCCTATTTTTATTGACTTTGACGATTAGAGTTGTTTGCACTCAACCTCGATCCGCATATTATTATCAATGGTTCTCGATAGAAGTTTGGAGTCATTGACCGGTTCTTTGCTAGTCTCGCATGAACACGATTGATTTGCGCTCTTGTCCTTATTGTGTCTTATAAGGGGTCCTTTGTTGCAAAGGGATTTGGTTTAAGGCAAATTGCTGCTCCATTCATTTCTCAAACAAGTTCCTCGTGTTTGAAGTATAGCTTCTATAGATTGAATGACACTTTCATCCGGCTAGTGGTCAAAAGACGGTAGATGGTACTTATTTCGGATAACTCCTTAAGAACTTTGGAGTGGTCTTTGAAAGTTTGATGTGACCGGTTGTTACCGATGAAGAGAATTGAAATACTATAATTTGTAGCGCTTTGCTTTGAGCAATCCTTGCAAGTTTGTTCATGTTGGTGTTCTCTTTGTTTGTAGTGATAGGTGGGTTTGACGAGATGGTCAATTATTACCCGTAATGTTATAATTGATAAAGGTCTCGATGGCTTGGTGCGGCGTCCATTGTTATGCATTCCCATTTACATGCGGAAATTTCGATCCGTATAATTAAGTTTGGTGTTGCTTGAAGTATATGTGGTTACGATGGTCTTGTCTTGCGCGAGTACGAACGTTATAATTGAACTCACGTTGCGACTACAATTGTTGGTGTCGTTACATGGTCAACTTCCCTTTTCGTTCTCGTACACTCTGTAAGACATCGTGGTCGGTGTACGCTGTACTCCCTTGTGTAGTGGAGATAATAATTCTAGGTTTTCCTAGTGTGGTCATGTTAGACTTCGATTCTAATTTGTACACTGCGTTGTGTTCCACATGGATCTTTGGGATGTCGAGTATTCTGTACCATTATTTTCCTCTTTGAATCAGGATAGCTTTCAGCTCTGGTGTAAAGCGTCTCCTATAAATGGTAGAGTCTCTTTCATACTACGGTATGTCTAAGACGGATGCACCATACGATTTCCTTGCGTGGGTGAGTAGGTGCTTGTTGGGTTGATCTAGTGTGTATGATGGTCTATTCCTTTCTTGGTTGGTGGTAAAATACTATGTACGAACCGGTATATCCGGGCGTCGATCTCGCGTTTCGGTGTTCTATAGGTGTTAATTCATTGTCAAGGTGTAAACATTTCATATTCGTTTTCCTTAATAGAAAAAAATTTCTTCTCTCGGTGGCACGGTTTATTCTATTCCGTGTAATGTGAAAAGTATGGCATTTTAAGGTAGGGTGGCGACATGAGATATAGACACGAATCTTTCTATTTCGTGATAGAGTTAAACATTTCCTTTAACATGACCGGTGAGAATTTTCAAGAATTTAGCCATGTCTGTGCACGTTATTCTCCTAAATTATACATAGGTGATCGGGCTATGTATAATTGGGGATCGTGACGTGTTGTTCGGTATAATCCAAATCTTGGTGTACTTATTCTTTGGTCACGGAAATGTTGTAAAAGTTCATGTGCGAAGTTTTGGTAAGATAGTTTATAAGATTTGCTAGGCCGACCAATGTCGTCGATGTGGCCTATAGTTCGCTTGACCAAGATGTGAAAAGTGACAACTTGGTTAGAAATGGAATGTTGGATTCGTGATTTTGGCGAGGTAATATTTTGAGTTGGTATTGTCGGTATTGGAGATAATACCTTCGCAGATTTTGAAATGTGGATCATTCTAAAACAACCCGTTGGGTGATACTAATTTGGCACCGAGACCTGTCGAACATCCAAGATGATGTTCTCTTGTCTTTGGAGGAACTTTTCATTGAGACAAGATAGTTGAAGTCCTTAATGATATGGTGAAAACGGTCATGGAGAGGACATATATCAAGATAACACGATAACAACAACAGATACACTACTAGGGGAAAGGTTTCAGTACATTAAGATTTCCTAGAGAAGTACTTTAAAGTAGACTGTAACTTGGAAGTTAAACTAAGCTTTATTACAACCAAGATCTCTAGCTAAATTAGTTTCTTCCATGGTGTCCGTTGGGAGTCTCGAACCATTCTTCACACTTTCTTCGTGAAAGTGTTTTGGCGATTCGCTAGTGCATGTCGACCCTTCCTATCCGGCACATGCTTTTGATGTGGTCTTTCCTTCCACATCCATGACATGTCATTGTTTCCTATAGAGTTGCTTACAATCTTCTATCTCATGTCCAACTCTTTACAAATCCCACAAGGTATAGGGCATTTTCCATAGTGGTAATATGGGCATATATTACACTTGGGTTTTGTCCCAAGATACCTTACTTCCCGCTTGTTTTTAGTAGCCTTAAACTCACCGTCCCTTGACGTTTGCTTGATTGTTGCATTTGATCTTTCTCACCATCATGATTCCAGTTCCTCTTACCACAAGATTCCCATTGTCTTGCCTTGAGGCGGTGACCTTGTCAATCCAGGGTCACACAAGTAGTTTCTTGAGTGACGGTGGTGCGAATGCAACAACGTTTTTCGAGTTTCGGAGGACATCCCCAAGAGTATGTCTCGAGTCTCTTTTCCTCGTGTCCTATCATATTAGGACATACTTGAGCTAATTCGCAAAGCGATTTGTGTACCCCCGAGGTCATTCCCTATCATAGTTAGCCCACAGAGTTCTCTTTCCATCGTCCGCAGTTCATTTCTTGAACAGTATTCTGCAATCATCATTTTCTTCAGAGTGTCCCACTGAAGAGAGTAAGCGGCGTCTATTCCCACTAATCGGACATAAATGTCCCACCATGTGAGGGCTTGGTGTCGAAAGGTGCAAGTAGCATACTTGACTTTACAATTGTCCGCGCAACTCTGTTCGCGGAAGATTGTCTCTATTCTTTCTAGCCATTTTGCCAAACTCCTAGCTCCTTCAGTCCCCTCAAATGCTGGTGGTTTACAGTTTCTGAATTCTTGGTAAGATAAATTTCGTGATGTGAGCATCTTACCAATCTCTTCTTCCCTATTCTCCTGGGTGAGGTTGTTGATGTTGTGATTGATTTGGTAGTTGGAAATTCTTGCAGCAACTCGTTCGCTAACAGATTTCTCAGTGGTGGTTGCGCTCATGTTCTGCTTTACTGGAAACATTTTCCTTCAACCACAAGAAATGACAACAATGAGTTCTCTATGAGTGTGAGGACCATGGTGAAGGTAAAGTTACAACGTATATTACTTCTTAATCAAGTATTTCCTAGGTTGTATTGATCGAATATAGCGTAATCTTAGTCTTATTAAGATAACGTTAAGAAAGCGAGACTGATTGAAGCGATTTTGATGAAGGTTATAATTCACAAGTCGTTGTTTATTATGCATAGTTGTTTGTCATAATAAACTTGATTACATTCTAAGGAGGTTCATGGCTCATAGGGCCGATACATACACATTGACTTGCTCTAGTTTGTCATACAACAAAACTACTACAAGCGTTTTATTGAAACCACTCATTACAACTTCTAACATAATTGCAAAGTGAAATTTAAGCATTTCCGATGTTGTCCCGAGTTGACTTTGTTGAGTTGCCTTCCATTCTTCTAACTCCCCGAGTTGGGTCTCCATTCGCAAATTTGTTGTTGACCTCATTTGCCCTACTCTCCATAGTACGTCTTTGAAATTCTCAAGACCTCCGGTATCCTGCCCCGATTAATGCTATTGTAATAACGGTCTCCAACGCGCTAGCCTACTTTCAATCTCGTGAGACGCCCCGGTATCTTCCAAGTTTGCGAGCACACCTTCGATGTGGTCTTCGAGACGGGCAATTACTTGTTTAACTTCTCACGGGTTCCCCATTGCCGTCCCCACATCGTTGTAGCATTCCTTGAGTGTTTCGCCAAGTGCTTGTAATTCTCCTACCACTTCTTCGATTCCTCCAATCCTTTCTTCCGCAAGATTCCCGGATGATCCGACATTTCTTCTATTTGTTCTTCATGGCGTGTTAGGCGTGCCATAACCGTGTCGAGGGTTGGTGGTCTAGCGGTGGCCGCTCCGAAATTTCCCCAACTTCGAACAAACTAGAGGTGATGCATTAGAAGATGATGGTGATGATGCAGAGACGATTCTCTTGCTATCGTGTATCTCCCAACCGGGAGTGGATCTCTTTGGTGTCTTGGTGAGAGTGTAGAAGTAGTGGAACCGGTAGGTATAGTCTCGACGGTAGTGATGATTTGGAAGTGAGCGGTGGAGTGTGGGTAGTACCCTCCGGTGAACTTGATATACTACCGTATGGGTTTCAAAGGTCGGGAGCGAGTTGAGAAGGGGTGGGATGCGTTCAGCAGTGACAAACCTTCATTGTGCCATCGCATCCACACGAGTGAGGGAAGACATGGTCTGTGACAAGACGGTGCATATGTGTAAGTATATGTAAAGATATACTTATGATAAGTATGGAGTAGTGAATTAATAAATAGGTAATATGTCATGTAGTCATGTAATAGGCAATATGTTATACCATGTCTAAATTGACTCTAAGTAATATGGCAAGTAAGGCAAGCGATGGCGGCGGTCGAGAGTGACGTTTTGTAAAAAGTAGTTATAGTTTAGGGTTTATATGTACCTAGTTCTCTATAACTTAGGCTCTGATGCCAATCTGTAACACCCCAAATTTGGTTTAGCGGAAGCATACGTGTTATTTGGGAGCGTTACGAAATTGGTGAATCATAACGCAAGTAACACAGAACGGAATACATACTCCATTAAGTTTCATAAAATATTTTGAAACCATATCTTACAACATTGTTTAGATGGATGGGCATATTCCATAATTTTCGTGGTCCCAATATAAAAACATCTTTTATTTGTAAAAGCTTTTCTTTAGAAATTTCTACGACCATTTATCCGCCTCTTGCCTTGTATCCATGATCACAACTAAGCACCTGAGAAAAATATGCTAAAAGGTCAGCTATAAGCTGGTGAGTTCATAGGTTTAAATTAAAATAGTAAGTTTGGACCATAAGCAAGGCATATAATCATTATCATGAATATAATGATATATGGATGAAAGTCTATTACGTTAGCTCTAAGTTCATGCAACCGATACTACGATAGTTTCAGATGCTAAAAGATGTCATACAATATAGGGCCCATAGCAAGTGTTTTGTCCTCAACACTTGATTCGACATGGTATACGTTTCGCCTTGGCCTAAGCATGGCCAACCGAACGGAGGAGTCACCTCAATAGATCTATTTATAACATTCGCGCTTCCCAATGGGGAATTGACGGTTCATGAGAAAGGGCATTCTCTAGGGACATAAGGGCTTAGGCTAAATCACGTAATAGTAATCATGTAATAGTTTTGGTCCATGAAATGTTTTGCATATTTCTCACCCCAAGATGTATAAAACAATTTAACAAGTAAAAGTGGGGCTATGAAACTCACCTTAACAAAAGTGCAAATCCAAATGTGGGATTAGTGATGGTTGTGGAGCGGCACCGACACGCGACCTAGATAAGGAGTGAAATGTTTCAGTTCATTGTTTTAAGTATTACTTACTTAAATTTGTTCAATTGTTTTTATAATTGTAACGAAAATAAACTTTTGGTTTTAGAAAAATGATTTTTACTAGTAAGTATTCAAGTATATGTATACATTTTTACGTTGTCATTATAACGGTTTTAGAACTCGAAATTTTGGTTTGAATATAACAATTTACTAGTATGTATATAAAAGTGTATATACTTATTTAAGTTGACACAAAATGGTGTTGTCAAAAATATATATATATAAATTATTTATTTTCTATTTGAATTTAGAAAATGTGCAAGTTTGATGATTTTCGAACTTAACATATGATAGAATGGCATAGCGGTGTCTATATTTATCATAACTTGTTCTTTATGTATATATAGTTCTAAACGAGGAATTCACTTGACATACATTTGTTTACAGATTGACGTTAAACGTTGACATAGGAATTATTAAGTGAACATGTGCTCTCTTTTTTTTTGCACATTTTACTTGTTAACTCGCACGCTTATATATAACTTTGTGGCATATTTTGTGTACGCGTAAACAAGTTTATTTATCGTTGGACAATTGTTTTACGTTTCAAGTCTTATCTTGCGAGTTGGTTTAGACTACCCAAACGGATGTCCCGATACCCTCATGGGTCATGCCCGAGTTATTAATGGTAGAGCACCCGAGTTGGGCCTAGGCCCAAGTAGTAATTATACGGAGAAAAGAAAGGGTGTGGCCCATTGATGAATTTGTTTGCACAAGTCGTTAGTGTTATCACACTATCATTCCAAGGCTTTAGTACTAGGTATGAAGTTTGACGGAAGGCGTGTAGTCAAGAATATCAGGTTCGACACAAACGTGACTCGATCACAAACATAGACTTCATGTCTGCTCAACAATTACACGACATCCTACTCAAATAAAGTTTACTCGGGGTAAAGGCTTCAACCGAAAATGACCATTATTGTGATGGGAGGAATGAAATATGAAACCTTTGTGTTAGGGTCGCATACGTTCTAGTGATTTACCCACCCGAATCGAGCTCATTTCTGGGCTAGACTAACGATGTGCCTATGACTCAAATCGATCCCTTAGCTACCCTTGTGATCAAAAATTGGACAAAGTGAACCACATATCGTTACTACAGTCCATAGTACGATGATGGTGAGGAACAAAATCACTTGAAACCTTAGACTCGATTCCTTTCTATCATGACACCCCGAAGTCGACACTTATTTCGATATATTTTAGGATTTCATATGGTGTAGTATAGGTACTAAAGAGGTTTTACACTATCTCTAAGGTTTGAGTCTCGACTACATGAATCTCTTGTTGGACACCTATACCCTTATTTTTGAACCCAAAGTTTCACCACTTTGGTGATAACCACGTGGGTTTTGACCCGCTTATAGAAGGTTAAAACACCAAATCGGATGCCAATATTAATTGCTCCTAGACTCTCACTCGTTACATGTTTATCCCAAGTTACCAATCAAAACAACTTTTATCACCTTCATGGCCATTTCACTCGACAAGAACCACATTTAGTTTCTTTGATATCATTCACTAATATTACAAAATTTATCCACAACAAAAACTCTTCAACTGAATATTCAAATCACAAACAACACCATTATTTAACATGTCATTATAACTTTTATTGTACATCTAGTTTCAAAACAAAAGAAAGAGTTAAAGGGTGAACCTTATGAAAGTGAGTCCAAAACGGCTAACTCGAGAGCTCCACACAAACCAAACCTCCAAACCGAATCCGAGCTACAACCCAATAGCTTTACAAAACCCTTAAGATCACTTTTCTTGTGTGATGGATTGAGATTTGCTTTGTGTGAGCCTTTAGCCTCTCGAGTTACATAAAAAGAAAATAAAAGGAACCTCGCTTTACATCTTGCCTCTTTGTTTACGCCTAAAAGATTTCTTGGATTGGTGTAAGGATTTGCTTGTGATTTAACTTGATTTTCATGGATCTCCTTGGAGGTAGCGGTGCATCTAGGTAGAGTTGGGAAGAGATTCTTACATGAATATGGTATGGAAGGTGAAGAATATTGAGATGAGAGATGTTGGCTTACTTGGTTTGGGAAAGATTCGCCTAGGAGGCGTGTATAGATGGAGAAGCAGGTTTCAAGGATGGAAGAGATGATATCTCTGCTTTTGCATATAGTTTGTCGTGTGTGTGTGGCAAGAAGACAAGAAACATTTATCTTGTTTTACTTTTAAATTGTGTACAAGTGAGTGGGTTTTGTCGTGAGTGGGAAGGGGAGACATGTACACTTATTCTTTTTCAAGTCTCCTTTTAAGTGTATATACCTTTCTTTTATATATAAATGAGTTACTATAGGATAATATAATTAGATGTAAGTAAGGTATGTGTATTGCATACTTACGATTTATTTTGTGTAAGTATTTGTACGTGGATAATTATTGTATAAGATGTATGCATTTACATTATAGTCATGTATGCTTGCACTTGAGTCTTGTAAAGTCTTTGTTTAAGTGATAATGTGTTTAAGTATTTTGTGTCCCATAAAAGCCATATTGTGACCAAGGTATCCTTGTTTGACAACTTTTACCCGTGGTATTTTATTGTTATGTGTTTGAAATATTTTATCCTTGTAATATTCCAAGTCGTTGACATTTGTTAATTGTTTTAGCGAGTCCTTATCATAGTGTCAGATGCAGCGTGCCGTGTCGGTCATCGAAAAGCGAGATACCCTCTCGCCTTATAATTTAAATCATAAGACAAAATAAAATATTCATAAAATGATATGAATGCAAAAGTGATGCGATTACTCACCGATGAGTTAACTACTCAAATGATCGTGTAAAGCTCATGTATGCTTAATAAATTTGGCTTAGTAAAATGAATTACTAATTATCAGTTAAATTTTGATGAAAATTTACCGTGTGTCACAAAAGGTCATAAGTATAGTCTTTATTTTCTGTTTGAAACCTCTCGACACAATCTTCAACTCATCACCACATCCACAATGACATGATCAACACCACCTCCCACGCTTCCTCTTTCCGAAAACTATCCACAACACTCACCACCATCTTCTCACAAGAGTTCCCGTAAAGCTAGATCTCGATAACTGAACTATGGCTCGTGGGAGTTCTTTTTGAGCAATTATGATATAGCTACGAGGTAGATAAGTTCATACATGGCACCCTTTGATTCCTCCTCTAGTTCGATCACCCTTCACTCAAGATGAGATCAAGGTTGACAAATTGTTTTATCATGGATCTTTACCACACTTTCGACCTCTTCAATGTCGGTTAGTAGTGGCTCGACCTAAAACGGCTAAAGATGCATGGGACTTACTCACCGACATAGTTAAAGATAACAAACGGTCACGCACTAACGCCTTGAAAGCGAAAGTTACGGTCCATTCTGTCTTGGGGATCAAAGCATGAGGCGTATTTTGGGAAACTTGAGTCAATTGCCACAATTTTAGCAAGTCTCGACGCCCCATTCGGATGAAGATTTGGTTCACTATGCTCTCAAGGCCTAACCGAGAAATATGACCAAGTTTGTGGCATCATGCATCACAAAGATACCTTTCCCGACTTCAAACCGCTGCTCTATGCTTATAACCAAGAGATGCGTTGAAGTCCAAATCTCTCGCTCCCGTGGACTCATCGTCTTCGCCCCATTGGCTCTCATAATGATAAAGGTATACCTCGAAACCCTCTAACCCACAAGTTAAATCATGGAAGCCTTGTATTAATTTTGCAAAGGGTACTTGTCGCTTCGGATGGGGTGTAAATTGCTCACGACTCAAATATAAGACCTCATGCACGTAATGTTGTAAGTAGTGAGAATAATACTGAAGAAATTATTGTAAGGTTGTTGGGTAAACTTGGCATAACAGGAAACACAAATACAGCCCCTCTTACTCAAACCCGTAGTACTACTCCTAGCCAAATCGCACCATCAGCATACTTTGCTCAAGCCCAACATACACCAGGCCCAACTGCACCTATTTACTACACTCCTCACCCAAGTCCAATCCACCACCTCACTCCTCCACCGGGCTTCATTACTCCAACAGCCCACAATAGCACCCAAAGCCCATCACCTATATTAATCCTACCCAGCCCATTCCCCTCGTTACACCCTCAACCTACACCAATCCGATCCAACATCCCCTACTCCCATTCACCCGATCCAATATGGCCCAACAACCCCTTTGCACTGTAATCGCTCATCCAAAATTAAAATGCTCACGCGGCCCGACAACTCAAACTAACGGCAATCGGTCACCCGGACAAGAAACTATCTTACCCCATGCTTTCATTCGGAACACCGCATGATCCCAACGACTGGAGGATGGAATATGGACACAGGTGCGAGTCTACATCTTAATGCTTCTGTTAATAGTCTAAGTAATGTTTTTAATACGTGCATGTATCCGTCCGTCTCGGTTGGTGACGGGTATTCTATTCCTGTAATCAATACGGGTCATAGCATCTTGCCAACTCCCTCTCGACCACTTCACTTAAATAATGTGCTTATTACACCCCATATTGTCAAAAATTTAATATCCGTTCGCCAATTTGTACGCGATAATAACTGTACTGTTGAATTTGATCCTTTTGGTTTTTCTGTTAAGGATTTCATGACGCGACATGTGCTTCTCCGATGTGATAGCACCGGGACCTTTATCCCTGCCACGGCCTCGCCTCCAATTCCTCAAGCTCTCCTTGTCAGCCAACATACGTGGCATCAGCGTCTTGGACATCCAGGAAGCGAAGTGTTACGTCGTATGGTTTCAAATAATTTCATTTCATGTAATAAAGAGAAGCCTCCCGTGCTTTGCCATGCCTGTCAACTCGGCAAACATGTCAGACTTCCATTTGCTAGCTCTAATACTGTCGTTAATGCTTGTTTTGACATTATTCACTCGGATGTGTGGACTTCACCAGTTCCGAGTCTTTCGGGGTTTAAATATTATGTATTGTTCTTAGATCATTATTCACATTTTGTATGGGTCTATCCGTTGATTAACAAATCTGATGTCTTGTCTAAATTTGTTCTATTTCGGAAGTATGTTCACACTCAATTTAAGTGTGAACTCGTGTCATTTCAGGTGATCATGGCGGTGAATTTGACAACCGTAACCTTCATAAACTTTTGCCGACAATGGCATTCGGCCGCTTTCATGCCCCAAAACATCACAACAAATGGCAGTCCGAACGGATGGTTCGCACCATCAACAACCTTATTCGGACCTTGATTTTTCAAGCCAACCTTCCACCAACATTTTGGGTTGAAGCACTAAACATGGCTGTTCACTTACTAAATATCTTGCCTCATCGCTATTGCCAATGAAACCCTTATACCCGCATGTTTGGCCAAAACCCGATTATAGCCTTCTACGCACGCTCGGTCGCTTATGTTATCCCCACCTATACCCTAATCACAAACTTGAACCATGCGCCACCCCTTCCATTTATTTGGGACAAGCCTCAAATCACCGTAGCTATCGTTGTTCTCGAATTAAACACGGATAAAATCATCATTTCGCCATGTAACCTTTGATGAAACTGTTTTCCATATGGAACTTCTAAACCAACATCGCACCTGGCACAACTTCGATGACTCACCCGATATAAATCCTCCTTTTATTCCAACCATCCTCAACCCACAAATGAGCCAACAACACCAATTCCCACCGGTCCCAATACAACCCAACATGATGCGCCCATGAACCATCACCACCCAACATCCATCACCACCCGCAAAACAACACCAACAAATTATCCGGACCTCCTCACAACCCAAACCCCGCCTCGATTCATCCCATGGTCACACGATTGCGTGTCGGGACTAATCGCCCCACCGAAGCGCCTCAATATGCATGTGTCTTGGTTTCACCATTACCAAAACCTATCGTGAAGCGCCATCGATCCAAATTGGCAAAATGCTATGCGTGATGAATACACCGCTCTTATAAAAACGGAACTTGGACTTTAGTGCCCGCACCCACGGAGACCAACATTATTCGCTCTATGTGGCTTTTTCGCCATAAGTATTTGGTCGATGGTACTCTTAGTCGCCACAAGGCTCGCCTTGTGGCGAATGGTAGTAATCGCCAGTAGGGGTTGATGTAGATGAGACTTTAGTCCGGTGGTTAAACCGGCACTATCTCGACTGCTCGAGCTTAGCCACTTCTCGACATTGGCCGATTCATCAGCTTGATGTCAAGAATGCTTTCTTGCATGGTGACTTATCTGAGACAGTTTATATGTATCAGCCTCCGGGGTTTCGGGATCCGGTACATCCGGATTATGTATGTTTATTACAGCGGTCTTTGTATGGGCTCAAGCAGGCCCCTAGAGCATGGTTTCAGCGATTTGCATCTTATATTACTCGGGTTGGGTTTTCTCATAGCCGATGTGACTCATCTTTATTTATATTTAGACATGGGATAGATACTGCTTATCTACTGCTATATGTTGATGATATTGTGGACATTGCTTCTTCTGAGACTTTGTTACAGAAGATAATTCATTCCTTGCATCAGGAGTTTTCGATGACAGATCTCGGTCCACTTAATTACTTTCTGGGCATTTCAGTTACACGAGATTCTTCAGGGTTGTTTCTATCTCAGAAGAAATATGCTATGGAGGTTTTGGAGAGAGCACATATGCTTACTTGTAACCCTTGCCGGACTTCTGTTGATAATCGAGTCCAAACTAGGGATGATGGTGATCCAAGATCCGACCGACTTTATATCGAGTCTTGCGGGTTTCTACATTATCTTACCTTTACTGCACTGATATATCTTATGCGAGTTCAACAGTTTGTCTACATATGCATGATCCCAGGAG
This sequence comes from Chrysanthemum lavandulifolium, assembly GCA_022545495.1. Taxonomy (NCBI): domain Eukaryota; kingdom Viridiplantae; phylum Streptophyta; class Magnoliopsida; order Asterales; family Asteraceae; genus Chrysanthemum; species Chrysanthemum lavandulifolium. Next base: position 36,284,217 of record CM040245.1, on the reverse strand, counting down.
CCTCATTTCTCGCTCTTAAAAGGATCTTGAGGTATGTTCGTGGTACTTTGGATTATGGCTCATAGCTATTTTCCTCATCAACTACTGTAATTGGTTGCATATTCGATGTCGATTATTTGGTTGCCCCACCATGAGGAGATCGACCGGTTATTGTGTATTTCTTGGCAACAACTTACCTCATGGTCCTCTAAGCGCCAACCGACGCCTCTCGTTCTAGTGCGCAGGCGGAGTATCGTGGGGTTGCCAATGTCATTCTTGAAACTTCTTTGGTTACTGAATTTACTTCGTGAGCTACATACGCCTGTCTTCCGTGCACGCTTGTTTATTGTGATAACGTGAGTCGCTCACTTATCTTGTAATCCGGTTCAACACCGCAGCATTTAAAGCAGATTGAGATTGACATTCACTTTGTTCGCGACTTGGTTGCTACTTGGTCGTCGTTCGGGTTCTCCATGTTCCTTCGCGATATCAAGATGCCGACATCTTCACGAAAGGATTGCCATCCACTGCTTGAGGAATTTCGCCCGCCTCGTCCGGTGTCCTCCCGCTTCGACTGCGGGGAAGTGTTAACCGAGTAAGATGATAAGGTCAAATCAATCAATGTAATTAGTTGTGATATGTGATAACTGTCAATTAATTGTAATAAGTGTATTCCGTAATTTATGGGATCTACCCATAATAGCTTATGTAGTCCCTTTATATTGTAGCCTTTCATTGGCACTGGGAGATATACAAAAACATTCATTATCACAAAATACAATGTCCATCAATATCTAGGGTCACAAGTTGCAAACCTTTGGCGCTTCGATATACGGAAAAAGGTAAATAGTAAAAGGTATAATGAGCATCGTTTATAATGAACTTTAACCAAAAAAAAAAAAAAAAAAAAAAAAAAAAAAAAAAAAAGTGAGAGCTGCGATCATTTTCTTAAAGAACTATGTTTATTTCTATTGTTCAATGAAAAGTTTATTACATATGATCTTTTGGAAACGAAACCGAACTAAACTATGCATTTGATCCGATTTACTTTGTTTGTTATTATTTGATATAGTTTATTTTTTAATTTTTGATCAAATGTGCAATGCCCAATTAACTATTTGTGCAGATTTTATAATGTACAAACGCTTCCTAATGGTTAATGATGTGGACTGCATTTAAAGTCAAAAGGGTATGCTGGTCGGTAAGCTTGCGTTTGGGATGAATAGATTAGGCAATGCATGGATGTCAGTGATGCTTGATTCATTTGCCTTGCTGTCTTGCTATGTTAAGTCTCACAGTCATTGTCAATTGGACATGGCTATAAGTATATTAAAGTCTCCTAAAATCAAATAGTTGTATAGACTTGATAGTGTCACCTATATGTTGTAGTTGGTTAAGTAATATTTGTGTGAGTATGTAAAGTAAAATTTTGTTCATGATTATTATTATATATATACATTTTTTTTGGAATATCATTAGTGTTTTAATGCTTTATTCCTTGTCGAGATATGTCTTTGTGGAGAAGTATGACATATCTTATTTTATTCATTATGGTGATTCTATAATTGGTGTCGAGACGATTTTGTTGTATTGGTTTTAGATGGATAATGTAAGTGTCTTTACATGTTAGCCTCCGTTGAATTTTTTTTCTTCCCTATTTCTTCCCGGTTTAACATTCTATGTAGTTGTATCAAGGATAAAGAGCAAAATGGTCTAAAAGTGTTATCTTGGGACAAAGATGACAACTATTGCGATTCTACAACAAACGTAGTCTATTAAGAGTCCTTTATTGACTAAAAGTTTGCTTTTATTTATTACTCCTTCGTCCGTCTGTGTTTGAATTTTCAAATCTTTCTTTTACAACTTTGACCTTAAATATTTTTGCTTGTGTTATATAGTATTATATAAAATAATACGTAGTGGAAATACATTTAAAACTCAATCTATTCATATATTTTGCATCAAATATTATATAACACAACCAAAAATATTTATGATCAAAGTTAAGAAAGAAAGACTTAGAAAATTCAAACCTGACATTTAATATGAGACGGAGGAGTATATTTTGTACACAATAAAAAACTTAAATATTCGTGACGTTAATTTCAACATTATAGGATTTCGAGGACACGCAGGATACTGCACTTGAACTATGCAGGGTGGCCCTCCCACCGTCTCTTAGGTTTTGGTGAGGTTAGTAAGTCAATCACTAGGTTTTATTGAAACTGATTTCTATTTATCTACTCCTTCAATTGAGTTCATCATGTAATTTGACACACATCTATTAGCTCAAAGAAAGTGTTTTGATTATTTATCAAAACCTTAATATCCTTTAGATAAAAACAAAACAAAAATCATGTGAACTTGAATCAGTATTATCAGATTATTTGTGACCATAACTTTTAAAATTTGTACACTTCATGATAGGAATCAATATATTGTGAACATGCTAATTTGGCTGGACACTCTTCTTATTAGGAAAAGAATTCCAACAAGTCACATAAGCGGGAAAAAGTCTCAAAAGCCTTGGTATGTTCAGCTTGCGCTCTTCTTGTATAGCAGAAACACGTGTTCTTAATTGAGTAATCTTGTCAAATATGGGGCCAACACAAGAGACAAAGTAAAGTGGAGCATTTTATAAATATTTATGAACCAAAAAATCTAGGCAGTAAGGCTCAAATTTTGCTATTTATATCTCTTCTGGTTATAATTTTCTATGAATTTTTTATTGCATCTCTGTGGTTTTGATCCTAGATTTGTTTTTGTTGTGTTTTATGTTGGTCAATGCATACAGGAGCAACTACATGAAAGGGATACGACTATAATGGAGTTACAAAGGACTTTGGATTATAAAGATAAAGAGCTTCATGCAATTAGACTTTGATTGTTTACTATAGTTAACATTCTTTATTTTCTATTGGCATAGGCATGGGCTAAGGGTGACCTCATAATGGAACAAAATGAGTAACTGAAAACATTTGTTTTTACGTTATACATGTCTTTGTCTTACTCTTAATACATAGATATATAACTGGAAACCTTTGTTTATATGTTACTTATGTTTATACATAGATATATTAAATTTTTTGCATCATGGAACCTATTAAGTACTTATAGTTAAAAAGTAATAATAATAACTATTAATTACTTACTCCCGTTAGTTTATTTATTTATTTTAAAATGTTTCATTAAGTTCTTATACCCTTCTTTCGCTATAGAAAAATATACCAACTTATTTTTTATAATTTATGTTTTTATAAACAAAAAGATTTAATTATTGCATAATAACGAAGATTTAATTTATTTGAAAACATATTTCCCCACTAAAGGTTGCGTGTTTAACCGTAATCCCCATTAAGGGTTTTGCTTAATTAACTCACCACAACTAGGATTTAAAAATTTATTAAAAAATTGTCGCTTATTTATAATTTTTAAAACACATACCGAGCTATCTTAATCGTATCTTGGTTTATAAAATTTCGCTTATAAACTTATTGAAAATAAAACCTTATATAAATACTAACTATGTCATCAAAAAAATAATTAAAACACGTAACACACCATAATATAATTATAATGTAAACTAAGAAATTAATGAAATCAAATTTAAACAATAAAATTTAAGAAGTCTGAACAAAAACACTAACACTGCTCAAACTCAGTAAATGGTAGTGGGAGCCTCTTTAAAGAAGCCGCCCCTTTGAAAACCACCTCTGTAAGGATTCTACCTATCATTATCAAAAGCATATAACCACAACCTTTTTACCCTATTCCTGGTAAACACACAAACATCACCACTTAACAAACAAAGGGTATTAACAACAAAACTCCACTTGTCACCCGACAATACATACATATTCTCATCACAACGAACATCAAACCTCACCATAAATCCATTCACAGATATTTCAAATTCATCAACATCATCTAAATTTGGTAAAAAATCAGTTGGAAGCACCTATATACAATAAGTAAATAAACATAATTAACAAAAACAAAATACTAATAATAAATATTAATAATATTATCAAACGTAAAAGATGTTCATGATTAATATTGTTTAGAACAAAATGTTAGAAAGTAGTTACCTCCTTTTAGCCGTTTTATGGATTATGGTAACATTAATTATACTTCTTAACCGTTTAATTTAACTTTTAATAACTTTTTAGTATATATTTGTTCAACTAAATCCTAAAAATAAAAACCATAAATCAAAGTACTTACCTGCTTTTAGTCGTTTAATGTATTATGGTAACATCAATTATATATCTTAACCTTTTCATTTAACTTTTAATTACTTTTTAATATATATTTGTTCTACTAAAAACTAAAAGTAAAACCACAAGTCATACCCGTCCATCGGACGGTTATATATATATATATATATATATATATATATATATATCTATACATATATATGAGACTAAGTATGCCACGTCATTAATCGCCGACTAGACATAATAATGATGACATGGAATTAGTGACATGGCACTTTTTGTTTACATAATAAAAACAAACGGACCTTGCAAGACTCGAACTCGTGTCTTGAAGTAAACACACAAAGACCTCAACCGGTGGAGCAATCTACATTTTGTGATACAAATTCTTACGCCCAAAGTGGTATTAACTATCGAACATTATCATCTATCGATAAATATAACGAGACTACCTACTATTTTGGATCCATAATTAAACTTGTATTCAATTTCATCAAACAATTTGCCCTCCTACCCCAATTCATTCGTATCTTCCAAAATCAAAAGTCAAAACCTCTTTAATATCAAACGCTGTAATCTAATTCAAAAATCATACTAACCGAATGTATGCCATGTTTATTTATTATTATTATTATTATTATTATTTTGGATGTGAATTTGGTGCAAGGGAAAATACATGATGATGGGTAGTTGAAGAAAATTATTGCGTGCTCTATATTTGATTGATCAAGGTGATGTGTCATGTTCTATTTTTTATTATGAATTATCAATTGATAAGTCTCCAACTTATTAAGTAATTGATGTGGTTTTTTTACATAATGGAATTATCGCCAAATTGTTCATGTATTGTATTGTGGTTCATTTTTTTTTATGTTCATGTATTAGGGTTTTCAACTTAAATTGGGGATCTATTGAAGGTTAGTAGTTCACCGGCGATAAAAAGGTAAGATTTTTGTTGATGATTAATGGTTTAATTTGAAAATTTTGAAGTTGTATTGTGGTTAATTGATTATAAAGCTAAAAAATAAGCTATTCCAAACACCTACTAAAATGTGTTGTTATGTTAACTTAATAATGTTTAGCGGATTAATTATCAAGATTAAGCGTGATAGGAAATTAGCGATTGTGGTGGTATAGATGAATCAATATATTTAGTGATTAAGTGCATTACTATATTGTAGTACTATGTATATAACATCTTATGGTGTATACTGTAGATATAAAAAGCCGCTGGTTACAATAGATGCTCATCTTCATTACTTTAAACATGTAAAATGTTATTGTTTGTGTTATGCTACATTGTGTATTCGTCTTAGCTTTCTAAATCCTTTGTTTGTGTGTACCTGGATATGAGTTTATGCATCAGATAGAGCCATATATAAATAAGGTCTATTTTTATATGCGTCTTCAGTTACACAAGAAAATAGGAAATGGTTACTTTCATATTTTTATGAATAATGGTGGTTAGTTTGATGTGAAATGCCAAATAAAATGGTTTAAAAATTGATCACTATTACACGTTTGTTGAGTTCTTGATTTTGTTGGCGAGATAGGCGAATGGAATGGGATATATCGTGATGACTTGCGAAGATTTATAAAGGTAAATGGTTCTTACATCGATAAAGTCATGTAAATTATACTCATTCTAGGACTGCCTAAGGCTGAGGGTGTTTTGGTCTTCATTTTATAAGTACTTATAACATTCTTTATCCATACTAATATAAATGCAATTTGGGATATTGCAAAACCAGTGCAACATTTTTCTTTCAGAACTCTCATTGCCCATTTGCCATTGGTAACTATCAAACTCAAAACAATTATGCCTCACTTAATCCATCTACTTTGACATAATTCAGGGTTATTTTGGACATTGACAAATAACAAACACTTCCATCATACTAAGGATTCCACAAGTCATTTAATTGACAGGTAAACAAGCGCAAGCCATACCATGGAGTCATTTTCGTTATAGCACATGATGGGTTTACTCTTTATGACCTTGTGTCATATAATTACAAGGTACTACGAGTATTGAATTTCGCACCTCTGTAGTTTCCATAATATTTGCTTATCATCTTATTTCTTTTCAAGCACAATGATGCTAATGGAAAGGGTTGGCAATGATGGAACCTTAAGCGGAATTGTGGGCATGAAGGCGCTCATCATGAAGTTTTCTATAAATCGTCACCCTTTGAGAATTATACATGGAAAAAATGTTCAATAAGAAAATATTCAACGGCCTAAGTGTTTAATAACAGGTGAAAATTTTGATCCATTTACTCATGAATTATTTCGTATGTATTATGTTTTAATCACTAACAGGTCATACATATAAATAAGTTCACTTAAATGGGTAACGAGCCAAATGGATCGACATATCACCTGCTTTATGCCAAATTTACATGATGTTATGACCATTACTCAGTTTGACCCGTTACCCAATCCATTCATTTGGCCCCCTCTAGGTTTAAACATATTTATTGACTTTTGAGTTATCTCTATTTTGTCTAATATGGGAAGCATTTGAGATCAACATCAAAGTCCTACCTTTCTGGCAAACGAAGGATTTTCATTTGCCATTAATGGTATCTTAGGTAAACTGAAAGTAGTTCATTCGACAGTCCATGGAAATTTTTTTTTTTTTTTTTTTTTAAAATATCATGTGCTTTTTATGATATTTTAATTTCATATGATTGCTATTGATAGGGTGTACCTGTGATGCTTATTGGAGATGAATATGGCCATACTCGCAATGGAAAAAACAATAGCTATCAGCACGATACTGCTATAAACCATTTTCAATGGGGACAGTTGGGTGTTATTATTTCTTATTTTTCATTTATGATGCTTCATTTTTATAGATCTTTACTTCTCGAACCTTTCACTTAAATACATCAGTTGGATGCAAGAAAGAGTGACTGCTTCATATTTTTTGCTGAGGCGATCAAATTCCACCTAAAGCATAGAGTATTTAGACAATAAAAATTTCATTGGAAAGGTAAAACATACTCTACATTTGATTTTTCATTCGTTTATCCGTTTTCTACTGTTCTGCATTTTGTGCGCTGTTTCTGTATTTGACACCTCATATAGGCATAATTTCTCATCAGACATTACATATTGGTCCTGAAAAATGAGTATGTTGTTCAAAACCCACTCTATACAACTTAAGTTTATTCTCTTATTAATTCATTATGAGATTTATTTTATTGCAAAGCAAGTCAGGTGGCTTTGTCATTTATAGCAATATGGTCATTGTTGTAAAAGATAAAGAAAAGGATAATTTTTATACTAAAAGTAGCTTGCTCATGTATCAATTTTAGCACACTTGGTGATGGTACTGCAAGTCTAGTTGTTGTATCAACTACATAAGTCAATGCTCAACTCCTCGTACACATAAGGTTTTGATCTTAAACATGTACTTTTGTTGTATGTATCAACTACATGAGGCAAAATGGTGCCTTTTCAAATAAAAGTTAGCTTTTTCCCAATAATACTATTTTAGCAATTGACATGGTTTTAATGAACAGATGAAGTGATGAAATGGGACCAAAGAGAGCTAAAGGTGATCAAATGAGTAAAGAAGACTTCACATCAATTAAACAAAGTGGACACTATAGTTATATATGAACTTTTGTTTCCTTTGTTTTAAATATGTCATTGCATTCATAGGCAAACAATAAACATGACATCCATTGTTATTTATTACTATCCCACACAAGAATATTATTTCACTAATACTAACAAATATTAGTTACTTTCATTTTGTAGTTTAATGTGTTTTTACATTGTTTCATGATTGCTTTATGTATATTTAGATTTCGCATGTGTCATCATGAAGCTAGCTCGCCCATTCTAAGCGGCTTGCGGTTTATATATATATATATATATATATATATATATATATATATATATATATATATATATATATATATATATATATAGTGTGAGTATTGTAAGAACCAAATAAATCATGCGAGAAGCTAGAAACCGATCTAAACCATCCATTTTTCAATCAATGGCAAAGATCATAGATGGCACAAATGTAATAAATTAAAACTTAAAGTCTCATTTGAAAAAGGACTAAAGGGCATTTAAGGAATTTCACACCCTAAAAAGCGCACAAATTTATCTCTCAAATATCAATTTACGTCTCTTTCCTCGCATCTTCTCTCATCCACAATTCTCAAAATAAAACCCTAATAACCGCCGCTCTCTTCCCTCTCCTTTCTCATTTGCATCCGAAGTCTTCATCACAACCACTTTGTCAACACAAACCGCCTAATCGACACCCCAAAACCTTCGATCGTGTAGCCAACCTCATAAAAATCTAACAGTGGACCCCTATAACCCCATCTCCAAAGAACCATTTTGATCGACTTATGGTGCATGGTTAAATTATGACCCTACCGCTAAACGCCTCACATCTGTTGTTGGTTCATAAGCGCTACTTGGACACATGACACATCGGGGTGAAACGTTGTCCCAAGATCGAGTTCGATTGTTGGTTCATTAATCTGTACTCATGCGCACTGCAACATTCAAGAGTTAAATAGGTTTTTTTCAATTATATTTAAAAGGTTTTTTTTCTAGATTCAAAATGGTTTTTTTTTCTAGATTCATAGCATCTCTGCTTTTGGAAGAGAAGCAGAGATAAAGCAAATAGATGAACGAACGATATGTGTCGGCAAAGATTATTGATTTATCTTTTATTATTGGGTCATTGGTTTTTGATATATTTCGATAGTAAGAGACACGTATTAGAGTTATGTTGAAGGTATTGATAGTGAAGATGGGAAGAAAATGAGTTATGGTTTCATTTAGAAGATTTACTTTGTTGAAGGTATTAGAGTTTTGATATGTTTTATGTTGAAGGTATTAACAGCCCCACGTTAATGCAAGTTGTTTCGAACTCATCTCTTTACTTTGTTTTATGCGAGGAACCACGTGGATTTGGTTTTGTGTCGACAATTAATGCGTCGGCAATTATTCTTTCTTTTTATTATTGGGTCATTGGTTTTTTGATGATGTAAACTTTATCATCACCAAAGGAGGCAAGGGTATAAAGGTTAGTTCACTTTAACTTTATGTGCGGATAAAATCCTCCGTGTACATAACAATGGATGATTGATTATCGATTGGTCCCTTGCGGGTTTTGTGATAGTCGGATCGGCAATGAGGAAAATGAGGAAAACACATGTGCACAAAGAGATCGAGAGTGGCCAATGAGGAAAAACACATGTGTAGAAAGTGGCCAATGAGGAAAACACATGCAGACAATGAGAAAAAACAAAAGAGATCGAGAGTGGCTAACGAGGAAAAACATGTGTAGATTTCATGGGTTATTTTAAATATTGTATTATGCACACGTGCACGCTTCATATATTTGTAATAAAACATATTTATGTAATATTTTTAATAAAGTTGTTTGTATAAAATTGCATAAATGTATTAATAAAGTTTTGTTGTATATTTTTATAGATACATGTGCAAATACAAAACACCTATGCAAAAAAAGGGAAAATACAATTATCAAATAATGCAAAACACATGTGCACACAATGTTAAAAAAAACACACATGTAAAAAAAACACCTATGCATAAACAAAAAATACAATTATCACATAACGCAAAACACATGTGCACCCAATGTTACAAAAAAAAAAAAAAAAAAAAAAAAAAAAGCCCCTAAAAATACGGAACTAAAAACGTTTTTGTAAAAAAAATCAAATATAAAAAAAAAGTAATTTTACCATTATGCCCTTTGAATTAAATAATAAAAATTAATATAAGAAAAAAATCGATTGGTGGATCTTGGTTCTCATGAGTTCATAATTTATTTGGTTACGAAAATAACCTTCCCTATCCCTATATATATATATATATAGGTTTGAGTTAATATGAAAGTTTCTTAGAATGAGAAGGAATGTGGAGGTGACGTGTGTCACCTTTGACATCACCATACCCCCGCCGAAAAAAAAAAATTTCCCATAAAAAAAAAATATTTTGGGGCAAAATTTTTTCCGCCAAAATTTCCCGCCAAATTTTTACTTGCATCACAATCATGATTTTAGTGCATTAAGATTATAAATTCATGCATCACGGTTATAAAGTTATTGCATTACAATCATGATTTTAATGCGATAAGGTTATAACCTTGATTTTAGTGCATCATACTGATGCACTTAACTATTAACTATGATGCGAGAACTTATAATAAAGATGCACCAAAACTTATTAGTGCATTAAGGTTATAATTATTGCGTCACAATTATGATTTTAGTGCATTAAGGTTATAAATTCGCATCACGGTTATAAATTCTTGCATCACAATCATGATTTTAGTGCATTAAGGTTATAACTTTGATTTTAGTGCATTATAATTGATGCACTTAACTATTAACTATGATGCAAGAACTTATAATAAAGATGCACCAAAACTTATTAGTGCATTAAGGTTATAAGTTCTTGCATTACTTGTTATAAAGTTCTTGCATCATAATCATGATTTTATAAGCGTGATGCAGATTTTATAAGCGTGATGCGATAATAAATTTTGTGCGGAAATTTTGGCGGAATATATATATTTTTTTTGGGGGGAAATTTTTTGGGGGGTGACATATGTCACATGACATGGCATGGTGATGTGCAAGGTGACACATGTCATCTCCACACGCCTTCTCATTCTTTTCATTATAAGAAACTTTTCATTTTAACCCTACTATATATATATATATATATATATATATATATATATATATATATATATATATATATATATATATATATATACACTAGAAGGGTACCAAGCAATGCTGTGGCGGTACCGATTACTATTTTATAGCGAACAAATGTTTTGAGGTGGTGATGTGATGAGATGGTGGTGACAGTGGCGACGATAAGTATAGTTATATGTGTTTGCTTACCCGTTTAGTGAATTCGTTTCACAACACTTCGAATGTATATGTGTTAGTTGTAAGTGTTTGTTTGGGTTACCGTAACTTTCACACGACATCATTATTCCGCATATAAAAATACCCCGCAATTTCTTACGCCACAAACACTCCCAAAAGTATATGATTTTGACGAATCAAGATTATATTGATTGAATAAATGAAATAAATGTTAAAGTTGTAAAAATTTGAATTAAAATAAAATAAACCCACTAAACATATAAAAACTAAAACTCATAAAATATATTAAAATGGATGTTGAATTAAATAGCATAAAATTTTAAAAATATGGTGAAATTAGATTATAATATAAATAAGTAGATAAAAGATATTTTAATTTGAAAATAAAGATGAATTTTTAGTTGATAAGTATTACATATCATTTTATAATCAGTTCTTTATCTTAATTTTTTGGTTAAGAGTTAGCCTTGGAGTTTGTTAAGTGACACATGTCATCTCACGATTGGAGCTCCTTATCTTAATTTTACATGCATTATAATATATCTTTCCATAATAAGCAAGTAAAAAGTTTGAATTTTAAGATTCTAATTTTTGAAGGCTAAACGCATTATAAAGTAGTATAGATATAAATAAGTTTAGTAATCACTTTATTTGGCATATAGCTTATAAAGCTCACATAAGCTTTTATTATTTTATAAGTAAAAGCCCCAAAAGCCTAGCATAAAAAACAACCATAAACTAATAACCTTATAAGCCATCAAAGGACAAAGTAATAGACCCCTAGAGCACTCCCAATAATAACATAAGTTAAACTTTAACATCTGTCACGTCAGCGCCACATCAGCTTTAACATTTCACCTTAACATCCAAAAAAAACACCCACAACAATTAAATCCCAAGTTAAAATTTAACTCACCAACAATTTACAAAAACAACCCCTCATTTAGGAACGGAAATGGAAAAAAAAAAATGAAAAAAATAAAATAAAAAAATAATGAAATAACGCCTGTTTGATCATTAACGCCAAATAACGGAACCCCAACGACATCGCGATAACGCCGGTTCGTGCGTTAATCGTTACAGATATCTCTAAGGATAATATATATATATATATATATATATATATATATATATATATATATATATATATATATATATATATATATATATATATATATATATATATATATATATATATATATATATATATATATATATATATATAAGAAAATATACCTTCGAATACCGATGGTGAAGATATTTAAGTGGTCATTTTGAGTGCCGCCAACCCAAAGCTAATTGCTTTATAAAGAGTTTGTTGTCCTACTCCTTCCATCTATATTGTTTGAACCTCGTTCATTTATTCTCATATGCCTTTTACGAACATTTCTTTCATATCGTTAGAGTCAAGTATCACATGATTACAGGTGTTCGATGAGCTACATTAGAGCCTGGTAAAGGATTTCCAATCAGTGAGGAGTAAAACAACATGCTCCTAACATGATTAATTTGTGCTCGGTCAATTGCATCAGTGGTCATTGTTTTCAGTGATTGAATTGGTGTTTAGGGTTTATCTATGGAGGGTTTATGATATACTTTTATTGTGTTTTTCGCCTTTGGATTTCGGGTCAAACCGAATTTAGTACTTAAGACCCAAATGTTCATATGTTAATTTTGAAAATTTATGACTTATAACTAATAAATTTTCAAAATTAACATATGAACCTGACTGGACTGGACTGGATTTGGGTCTTAAGTACTAAATCTGGTTTGACTCGAAATCCGTAGGCGAAAAACACAATAAAATTATACCATAAATCCTCAATAGATAAACCCTAAACACCAATTCACTCACCGAAAACAATGACCACGGATGCAATTGACCGAGCACAAATTGATCGTGTTAGGAGCATGCTACTTTACTCCACACTGATTGGAAATCCTTTACCTGGCTCTAATGTAGCTATAAACCGAACACCTTATAAGAGGCTTCAGTACCCAACGCCAAGGTTGGTGTTTTTCGCGCAAAACGCAACCGGACGGCGCGAGCTCCACACCATGGCTCGCGTTTTCACGTCCAGAGCCATCACGAAAGGCCCAAATCATTCGAAAACGCGACAGGACGGCGCAAGCACGGTACCGAGCCTCGCGTTTTCCCGTTTTTTCAGTTTGAATGAGAATATAAGGTGATTGATAAAAGATGTTCATGGTGTATTCAGTTCACCATGGGAATTGCAAGAACCTTGTAGAGAAGAAGAAAATTTATAGAGAAGAAAGAAAAAATAAAATAGGTGAGTGAAGTAAATGATTTGGGCATTTGGTGTATAATAAATAGGAAAAGTAGGGAATTCTGAAACAATGCCCGGGTAGTTGTGAAATAAAGTTTAGTGAGTAATAAATGAGTTTGATGAGTAATAAATGAGTTTGTAAAGTACTAGTAGTAATTTATGTGAACGTTGGGTAGGTGTTAAAAAATGTATATATAACATAAATACGATTCTTGTTAAATTCAAATTTTTTTCACCTAAACTTTTTTTTTTTTTTTTTGCAAAGGATGAATGAAATATATTAATATGAAACTTTGTACATCATTTAAAACAACACCACTTGGACATGCCCATACCATGATACTCTAACAACTATTATTTGTATAACAATAACTATTATATGAAATTTACTTTCAATTTGTTTCGGTTTTCATTTTCCTAAAGCCGAACCCAAACCATAAATCAATTATTTTTTTTCGGTTTTAACCCTAAAAAACCAATTTAAATGTTTGATTCGGATTTTTGGTTTCATATTGGTTTTCTGGTGAAAAATGAATCGGGCACACCCAAGTAGAAAGGTTTCATTTTGTGTTTTATTAGATTCGTACATTTATTTAAAACAAATTACTTAAATAATCTAGTTACATGCCCATTTTACCAATACAAACTTTTTTCCAATGTTTTACAAAAATGGACTAAACTTGTCGCATCACCATAGTCGTTTTCCCACACTTTTCCTTACATTATGTGACTCACTTTTTTATGTGGTAGGCCACTCACTCACCGTTGGTCCCTGAACTTAGGGCAGATTGCGCATTTGGTCCCCAAATAACGAGATCCGCGGGAATGGTCCTAAAGGTAGTCTTTTTGGTACCTGTTGGTCATTTGAGCCCCGTTATACGTATCTGTTGTTAATTTGTCTCGTTAGCTCTCCTATTTGACTTTCAAACCATGGGTATTTACGCCTTTTCATCCAAAATTTGATTACACCGTTGGTCCTGACTCCTAATTCAAAACAATAATCGTTATTGTTCCCAAATTTTTGTCTTTTTCCCATTAGACCGTTGGTCCCTGATATCGTTTTTTGTCTTTTTCCAATTTCCCAACTTGCCATTTCTGCCAACTTGTTTTCTCAAAACAAGATTTTAACAAAACACAATTAAGATTTTAGCAGTACACTAACAAGAACAAAAACACATAAAAGCTTAACCAAAAGTTCAATCTTTATCCAACATTTGTACTGACAGAAACCTTAAATCCATTCCATTTGAACATCAACATACAAGTGATATAGGCCTACCCATAGTCACATGGAACGGGGATCGCTCCGAGACGGATCGCAGATCGGGATCGAGGTTCACAGGCACCCAAAATTCGGTTCGATGGGGTAGGCTCATTTCGGATCGCTTGATGCGATGTACTAAATAAAGTGATACGATGTACCCATGTAGAATTAATATATTATTATTAATTTAAAATCCAAACATTCATAAAATAGTACTCATAATTCATTTTAAAAAACATATGAAAAAAGTGTTATCAACAACATAACTTAAGCACCATAACTTAAAAAACATTAATAAAATCCAAAAGACAATAAAAATATAACAAATCATAAGGAAATCAAAATTAATGGAACAGAATCGTGAATTGAATGTAACTAGAACGCGAATCGGAAACACCTGGAACGTGAATTGCTCTTTCCCGATTCGGATATCAATTAAATTCTGGAACGCCATATTCACCGATCCAAGTCGCGATCCCAATCGATCCGGATCGATTTCGTACCACGCTTTGGATCGAACGAACCTGATCGCGATTAAATGGATCTGTAAATGAACTATGTGACTATGGGCCTACCTATGACAAGAACAACAAAATACATGACAACAACGAACAACTACAATAACAAACATAAACCCTAATTCATAACAAACATAAACCAAGCCACTACCACAAAGACTATCATAGTTGACTTCCAAAAGAAAGCATTCTTTTGACTTTTCTTCAATCCTTCTTTGAGTTGCTGCATTTAACCTTTATGCATCAGAGTCCAGATGGGTACACAGTTGTGTCTGTGGGCTGATGAGGAGCTACGGTTTTGGAAAGTTTTTGGTACACCGGAAGTCGTCAAGTCTAAAAGAAACACGTATAATGAACCATTTGCTTCCTATCCACGTATAAGATGAAGTAACCAACCACGGTCGAGAAAGTGCACATCTTGCAATGTTCACCATGGAGGGAAGCTTGCAGAAGTCTGCAATGTTAACTGCAAAAGGATTATCGCCTTTAAATACAAACCACCAACTTCACTGCATAATGTCAAGGAACCTCTTCATTTGTGCTTGAACTCCTTCCAAAACCACTTCACTCCAATCATAAGCCGCCCATTTAGTCAACTCCCCATCAGAACGCGTGGAGAAATGCGACATCATATTCACAATGCTAAGATATAAAGATATGAATAAAGCGATATAGGGTGATTGGATTAAACAGTTATTGTCGCTCTGTCAATACTTTTATCCTTTACCAACCTTATGAGAAGTCAATGTGGACGAGTACTTATTATGGTTGTCGGTCAAGTATTTTGTTGACTGCCCTTTATAGACCGTTCAAGTGACTGACTTTTAATCAGGACCATGTTCGTTATCGACTTTGAATGTAAAATGAAGTGATTGAGAAAGGTGTAGTCGACAACAACTTTAGTTCAGTTCACGTTGGAAATTGGGCTGCAAATGGCTAAGATGTTGTGGTTCCCATCTCGGTTACAAATATGATACTAATGTTTGTGTGAGGATGTAATGAATAATTCATAATTGCATTTGCACATCCTAGCACGCTAGTAAATACATTTAACACTTTATTAGCCAACAAATGTTCGATAGCACACAATGTCACAAAATATGTGCAGGCATTAAGTAGTTGTTATAGTTATCAAGAATGTAAAGAATAATGCGTATGTAGCTGTTTTCTGTTTCGTTCATGAAGGCAATAAGTACCGAAATTCATAGACATATGGCTGGATTTCTATCATTTTAGCCGGAGTGGATTTCGTTTCACCATTGAGGCACTCCATTATCAACCTTTTGAGCACGCCCGATTGTGGCAGCTGGCTATAAATCCATTCTAGAAGTGACTCCATGTCATCTGCGAAATCCTTTATGTGCCATTGTAAAAGCTTAGGTACCATGATCTTTTTCTTGCTAATAACTCCCACTGAAGCCTCTAGATACTCTAGTCTTGCTCTTGCTAATTCATTCACTATGTCCTCTGCTGTATAAACCCTCAACTGCAAAATGTTCAAAAACAAATGCCCTCATCAAGGTTTGGAACATACTAATTACATATGCGGTGAGTAATCTCATTGTTTGATTACTTACTGCTGGTGAAGACCAACTCCTCTGCATAGAGCAAACGTCACATTGGGTTCTGGAAACCCGAGCCCATACGCTTGTCGTAGTAGCATTTCCTCTTGTTTGCCGGACCCTTTTAGGATCATATCAACAAATATCCACATTAATATCATCAAAGATGTGAAATAGCTCACTTGTGCTTTTGGTATCATTTACCAACTTACATGATTCGAGTTGGATGGATGCGAAGAATGAAATGCTCAATCCCCAACGCATTTACAACAATTCCTCCTACATTGATTACTGCCTGAACCAAACAAGCGAGATGAATCAAATTTGATCAAACTTCGATCAGAATTCTTTAAATTAGATAACTGTGTTACCTTGTTCATGAGAAACAACAGTTTTTCCTGTGTTGAGGGCAATCCGTGTTGTAGAAACGCCTACACGAAAGATATTAAATATCTGTTAAGAACCACTTGTATGCATTATATGTGTTTGGATTATTTTATTTTTTATTTTATTTTTTTATTTTAACCGATATAATTCAGATGTCTTACAGTACATGCATTATGCAGGCATTATATACGTTGATCCAAAATGCTAACTTCTGCTTGTATGTCAGCAGGTTCAAGTTCACGCTACAAAGTTTCTTCATCAAGCCCCTGAAGAAAGTAACATGTAAGTTACGTTACTCGGAACTCATGAACAATATTCTTATAGAAAACATATACTACAACTTAATTACCTGAGTTTTCCTACTTCTGTAGACCATTCAGAAATACGAGTATGGTCAAGAGTATTTCGTGTAATTTGGGTGAAAGTCTTGTATGGACCAATGTCTTGAATGGACCCATCGGAATCAAGTAATATAGCATACGGGTCAAGATTTGAACGGTCACTGCTGTAGAAAAATGTAGGTGCTGTACAATTAAAGGCAGTTTTAGAGATGAAGCTTTTCGAGTTCATGCAAGAGATATGTTTTGGTACAATATCCGACCCTTCTTCACTGTCTTGAAATGGTTGGTTCAGCTCTAGAAATATTCCTATTAAACAAGTTATAAGCTCTTCAGACAGCTTATTTGGATTTTTTATATAGTCTGGTTCCAGAACTGAAAGCTGAAGTTTAGCGTATCTGATGTTAGTAGAAGAGCCAAAAGAGGATCTTCTTTTATGGGCGTCGTAATCTTGTAATTCATAACTGGTGAATTTTTGTCGGGTTTGTTGTTTTCTAAGTGATTGTTTTCGTGATCTGTGGTGACGTGGTGGATGGAGCTCCTTAAGCTGTTGCAATTCCCATTCTCTGGTCTGTTTTTTCTCCAAGTATAAGCTAATGTTTAACTTGTCGACTTTCCTCTCGAGCCATAAGATCTCTTCCTCTACGGTAGCTAGCTCTGTAAGTAGTTCTTTTATCTGCAATACAAAAATACCGATGACCTTTTGCAGGGTACATATAGATTGAGCTTTGCAGTATTATGTTGCTAAAACACCATTAGAAGTGCATTAAAGGTATGTTAACGAGTTGCCAACAAGAATCATAGTTCTTTAAAAACGAAACAAACCTTTTCTCCGTTTCACTGAGATAAGTTGGGAAATAGTCGTACTCTATGGCAGAAGCGATTCTACTTACCTTAAATGGAAGGTGAGTTTGAGTAGAGAAACAAGGACAAGCAGGGTGAATGGGACCATCCAATGCATACTCCAATATTTTGCTCAGTTTCAACTCATCTTCTAATTCTGCTTCAAGTTCCTCAACCTTTTCATTATACACACAACCCGTATATAAAACCACAATTCGAAGAATATACAAAATTAAAAACAAAACCATAAAACGAACCATAACTAGTTTTTTCTTTCCCACTTTTAACAATTTACGCCGCTTGAACAAAAAACTAAGGTTATATCTCATGCCTCAAAGTTTGAGTTCAGTACAAGGTCCGGTTATGTAAGCGTTACACACCCTACTTTCTATATCTGATTACATGGGTGTTTGGGATAGTTCATTAAAACTGTTTATTGCTATTTGAAATAAACAATAAAAAGTTCATTTATAATTTTCATTGTGCTTATTAAAATTTTAAACCAATAATCACAAGTTAAATAAACAATTCCCAAACACCTTCAAAATCATTTATCTCTAGTAGCAAAACACATTAATAATCCTAAACATACATGGATAGTATTTGATTACTACATGTCTCCACAATGCAACTCTTACAAAATACAAACTAAAGATATTGAAAGGACTGCAAAATATGAAACTCAAACTCTTTAACAAGACAAGTATAGTCAAACAAGTTAAAGCATCATCAACAACAACAAAATACCAATCTCGCAATAGCGGGGTACGTGGAGGTATGATGTAGACAAGCACACCCTAGTGAGAGGGACCGCTTCCAGAAAAACATCCGACAAAAGTGTATGCAAGAGTATTTGATACTAGTATTGCATGAACAATTAGAACATATATACATATATAAATAGTAGAAAAAAAAGGATACCTCTTGCTGAAGATGCATAGTTTTTTGCTTCTCCTGAGTTTCTTGCATGATGAGCTCTTCAAATTTCATTTCTTTCTATTGAAATAAAAGATGTTTGTAACTTGGAGGGGACTGTAGTAGGGGTCTACTAATTATATATAGGTCAGGTTACTTAATTAGGTGCCTACTAATTATATATAGGTCACGTTACTTAGGTGCATGTTGCCTACTCCTCTGAATTAGTGTTCATCATTAAACTCTCTTTTCACTACAAACATATTTAACAAGATTTTTATACGAAGTAAAACTTATTAATCGTAAATATATGTCAGATATGGTATTAAACATGTTATTACATGGTAATCATATAGTTACCAAAGTGTCGTTGGTCTAGTGGTTATGTTACACTTACACATACACTAGGTACACATTTAAGGACAACCATTAAAAGGATCGGAAATAGTCATGAGGATATATACATCACTAAGCCGTGTACATTTGAGTTAAAAATCGTCATTTTCACGTAAGCTAAACAGACTAAAACTTATATATCCGGTTACCTGTCTAGACATAATGTGATCTTCGTTACCAAAAAGAATAAAGGGTTAGGCAAGAAGACGGTTGGAATAAATATGGGCATGGAGTAGTAATAAAACTGAGAACGTGAATTGAAAGCGGTGGTATTGGAGGTGTAGTCCATGAAAAATATAAAACCAAAGTTCAACTTTTAGGCACGGGTCAATGTTCAATAACACATGCCTTTTCGCCCGTGAACCATGCCAGTTGCATATATATTTTGTTTTACAATTTTTATTTTTATTTTTATTTATTTATTTTTTAAGTATAAACATAGTATTTGTTTCATAAGTAAAATTTTATATGTGTGACATTAATGAATGTCTCATTAAAATAATTAAAATTTGACCAACTCGTATCATGTATATACAGTATGTTTTGGTCTTAATATTTGTGACCTATAACAAATTGTAAAAATTTTCATTGATAAAATGTTGAAAACACAACTATGATCACAACCAGAATACATGGTGTTTAAAACTAAAACTGGCCGGAACAATGAATAAAGCCCGTTATTTTATTTTTTTGGCAATTGTGTTATGCCTTAGACTACCCGTAATAGATGACCAACGATCCAGTCTTCGTTGCCTATATGGCATGCAAGATGTGTGGTACCTTATTAAGGTCACCCATTTAGAATGCACTGAAAGCTAGAAAATAGAGGACTCTGTTAAATGGGTTTTTTTTTTGTTTAACTGAGTATGCTTTTTTTGGTGAAGTTTGTTATCTAAGTTGATTGTGAAGTTAGTTGTAGAGAGAAAAAACTGAAGTGACGTTGAAGTGTAAGTTGAACGTTTATGTTAGACGCGGTCATGACCAACAACACAAACCGTGAAAAAAAGGTTATAAAGCTCATGAATCTTGATATTTGGATAAAAAGTGAATATTGTGATTGTGATGGGCAACAAGTAGTGGTTCACGAGTATAGAGGCGATGTAAAAGAAGACAGGAATGATGGTCTCGAACGTGGTTGGGCTGAAAACCTATAAAACTAAACAAAAAAGTTCAACTTGAAAATATCGCCATCCGTGGGACTCGAACCCACGACCACGTGGTTAAAAGCCACGCGCTCTACCAACTGAGCTAGAACGGCTTCTTTGTTGGTTTCTCTCACTTTCGGTATAAGTCCTTGAGGTTCACTACTGCAAAAGAAAATGGGTTATACAAAATATTTAAGTTGAAAACCTAGCAAAAGTACTCTTCTGTCCTAATTTGTTCGCCCATGTTTTTGTTTTGATTTGTCTCAAAATCTTGTCGCTTTGATATTTTAGTCAATTAAAAAGATTTAAGTAAATAGTGAAGATATTTGATTGATAGAAAATGTAGTTAGTGGAATTTTTAAACCATGCAGGTTTGAAAATAGACTAATAAAATTGAGACAGATAGAGTAGTATAAAGTTACAGTAAAAAGAGTGTTATGAAGGTTAAAGAACCACTCCACCCAATTACAAAATAAGGGAGGAAAGGTTTCATCCATCACTTGAGAATTTCTGACCAAGTTTGCTTTGAAAAGGTATAATGGACGAAAGGTTTTTTCCATTTCAAGATTGTATTTATAGAAGATTTTAATCTACATATAAGAACAAGCCACGCTTAAATAATTCGTACATTAAGTTTCTCAAATGTCCAATAGTAGTAATTTATAGATATGATCATATGGGTCATATCAAATGTCACAATTGGTTTGGTTGGCTCATTTAGTTGCATTGGATTATTTTGTATTACCAAAGAGCTTTTGCTCTATTGGTACCCATCTTCGAAAAACTCATGGGCTAATTCAAGAGATTTGGAGGATAAAAGGTCAATTGTTCAGCTTTATTCTGCCACTTCACTTGATTGGTCACCACCAAAGAAATTGATTGAGTATTATTATTCAGGGTGGACAATAACTAGCTAAAAGACACCCGGTCAGGTGTTGCCACTAATTCACACCTTTTTGTGAATTTTGTATTCATGTTTTGGTTTAGTTGGGTTTATGGGATTTTAACTTGTTATTACTCATACTACATCCTTTCTTATGATCTTATTGCTCAGTTATTTAGGTAAACTAGTAGCAATCTCTACAACTAAGATGTAAAACTAAACACTTTAGTGTTTCAAAACATTTGAATGTAACATAGCATCACAAAGCTTTAGTGGGTTCAGATAACTTCAGAAACATTCATTCCATTTGATCATGAGTTTATATGACTCAATTGCCACCATTCAAACATTGAAAAGATTATAAACTTCGAAAAGCTAATTCATGAACATTTTCACCACTAAAGCAACCAAATAGTTCCTACATTCAAAACCTTCAAAATCCGTGATACCAAATATCCACGATTTCCATAGATAAAATCTGCAATAACCCTACATAAATTACCAATGACTGTCTTTCCATCCTCCAAATTCTTGTTCATAAGTTTCGGTTTCCACCTGTATACATCAAGACGCAATTATAAAAGAGGTAAGTGAAACTATTAGCGATATTTGTATTATCTTTGTGTATACATATACTATATGGTTAAAGATAAAGTGAGGTACCCTTGGGGTGAAGGTGACACCCACTCGAAGATCTCCACAGTAGCTTTGGCTACTATTCACAACACTATACTTTTGAGTACGTATATCGGCTGTTCCATTCTCCACTCCTAGTTCCAACAGTTCCTTCAAGTAAATCCTACATGAATGAATAATGAGCAACAAATAATGAGAATCCTGAGGACTAGAGCTCAAATGTTTGAAAGGGTATAGGTGTTAATCATAAGAGTTGGCATAAAAACCGGGTGACAGTTGATTAAAGTGGATTTCAATCATAAAAGTATAAAACCACTAATTATTCAATTTGCTGTTCTCATAATAGACACAATCACTATTTGAAGAAATTTAAAATACTTGGACCAAAAATGTTTCGGGTCAACCCGTACCAACAATTTACCCACTTTCACCCCTGCCCACCCTGACTATTTGTCCACCTCTCATGTGGGCTAATTAAACAGTCCAACTTAGAAAGACCAAACCACACCCCACAAGGTGATATGTGTGATATCAAGTACTAGTAGTTCTTTGTGTAACCACAGTCAAGATTTTATCATATTAAGGTCTTACGTAGTTTGTCCAATGTAGTCATCAGACGAGAAGGTGTCATGGTCCATAATCTTGAGAACAAGTTTAGGATGGTCGTCTGCTCCCGGATACTCTACCCTGAAGCTGAATTTCTCATTCCACTTTGGGTTGTTGCCTTGCCCTGCATCCATTATATAAACATTATAAGTATTCCTTCATAGGTGTGCATATATATATTTCAGGGTATATATAACCTCTTGCGGACAAATGACAAAATAATATAGTTAAATATGTGTTGTGCCTTGTGAGGTGTAGAATGCAACATAGATTATGGATCTTTAATCTCTATCATCCCACAGTGCTAATATGACTTTTTAAAGTACTTGAAAAAGTTCTTGTCACAGAAACAACTTATTACAAATGTAAGAAAAATATTACATAATCGAACAAAATATACGGAGTACCATTTAAGTTACGCATAAAGGATGCTAGTTAGCTTTGTGCTTCATGTTCATTAAGATTATGTGTATCAGTGTATAGCTTGGATTTAAATTACTTGCCACACACTTTCTAATAGTGGAAACATATGTCAAGTATATGAAATTGTTAGAAACATATTTTCTTTTCATCGACTAGCTTTTAAATACCATGTAAGAAAAAAGTTTTACCTTTGGCAACACTGCTCTGTTGCTCTTGACTCCTATACTTGACCACCACATATGGATCAATGTTATCTACAACGAAAAGAATAAAGTTAACTGGTGCATAATTCCTTACAGAACATGTAAATCGATTGCTTTTGTAGATAAACAAGATCATGCATGTTTCAGCCTCATAATCACATATAATGGGCGAAAGAATCACTAGCATTGTGTTATGATTAATAACATATCTTTAAATGGTTTTCCTCATTGGAAGATGGTATTTAGAATTGCTTCATCTCTAGCTCATGCTTATAAAGTTATAAGAAGTTCGTTGAAATAAGCATGCACGGATCACGGATGCACCAAGATATATATAATGAAAAATGGTTACTCGTGTATCTTACAAATAATCTAATGAATAGAAGAGAATAAAGTTAAGTGATGCATAATTCCTTACAGAACATGTAAATCGATTGCTTTTGTAGATAAACAAGATCATGCATGTTTCAGCCTCATAATAACATATAATGTGCCGAAAGAATCACTAGCATTTTGTTATGATTAATGATATATGTTTAAATGGTTTTCCTCAGAAGATAGGTGTTTGGATTTGCTTAGGGTGTTTAGTTGGTGAGAAACTGAGAAATACCCCATTTTTACAAGAAATCTTTCATAGGAAAATGAAAAAACGGAAAAATGAAAAAAACAGAAAACCCGCTTTAGTTACAATTTTTTGAGAAATTTTTCTAAGATAATGAAAATCTCATTCCTCAAACTTTAACTAAAAGTCTGAAAAGTCCAATTTACCCTTTTCTACTTTTTCACTTCGTTAGATTATGAAAAATGTAACACCATCTATTGTTCAAGTTCTTTAACTCTTTCCTAAATAAGAAATGCCATTCCACTCTCGAGAACACCAAAAATGAAAAAAGTGAGAATATTTCTCTGCAACGAAACACAACATTGATCTCTAGCTCATGATAAGTTCGTTGAAATAAGCATGCACCAAGATATAACCAATAATGGTTACTCGAATTTTACAAATAATCTAATGAGTCTGAGCTAATAACCTATAGAAACACAATCAAAACGTAATATACGTGCTAATAGCTTGTAAAAAAAGCACAATATAATACACCCATTAATCGAAAATATTCAATCCCAAAAAGGCCCTTCTGGGTCACACACAAAATTTTCTTACCATTAATACCAGTCATTGTTACTTTTTATGACAAGCTATATAAATTCAACTAAAAAATAATTCGATTAATAGCCCTGACTAATAAATGTGCATTTTAATGAATATTTACAGGAACACACAACAATAAATGGTCATACATAGCTACCACCAAATGATTAATTAATACTCATATTCTAATGAAAATAACGTGGTTTCAAGACTAAAAAAAACGATATGAAAAATCAACCAGGCTGGAATGCCAGGTCGATCACCATCTCAAATTTCACCCTGCAGATCTTATGAAAAAACATATGTAGCAAGCACACATAAACTCAACAAACGATCAACAAAATTTTCATGCATAAAAGAAACAAAACTTAGAATAAATAAACTTGAGTACGTAGTGGAGTTGGAAAAAAAAGAAACTAACTGAGAAAATCAGAGTTGGTGAGGCCATGAGCATCCACCAGATTCACCTCCATTATTCCGATAGTCATGATCTTTCACACACTCCCACAAAAAAGAAAACCAGAAGAAGAAAAAACAAGCTGAAGAAATGACGAAATTGTGAATGTATATGTAAAATGACACGCACACGGCATCAGCTGACTACTACATGATAAAAGACGTGACTGCCTACTTATTTCATTTCCTTTTTTTATAATTTAGATCCTTTTAGTTTTATTGTTATGGCAATTTGCCTACTTGTAGTTTCTATTTTACTAGAGTAAAATTCAAAATACATCCATGTTGTTTGTTCATTGTTTCGCTTTATATCCTTGTGATTTTTTTGGCACACAAACATCCCTCCGTTAGTATAGTTAGCCACCATACATCTCTCCGTTAGTAAAATCAGTCAATAAGGACTAACGATGCAAATTATTCTATGTTATCTTCTAACGCAAGCGAAAATATTTGCATCGTTAGTCCTCAGCTATTACACCATACATCTCCCAACCGACGACGCTGCTCGTTTTATAAGTTTTATCTGTTTTAGTCGCTTTTATATGTTTTCATTTGTTTTCTTACGCTTTAATATGTTTCGTCCGCTTTATAAGTTTTCGTTCGCTTTTCTTACGTTAATATTCGCTTTATACGTTTTCATCCGCTTTTATACGCCGCTCGCTTTTTCTTACGATTTCATGCGTCTTTATCCTTTTCAACCGCTTTATATGTTTTCACCGCCTTTTATACTATTATATGTTTTCATCCTTTTTACACATTTTGGTTTATTTTTACGTTTTATCCGTTTCGTCCGTTTTTCTTCCGTTTTCATCCACTTTTGTTCGTTTTTATCCGTTTTTATACGTTTTTGTCCGTTTTTATACGTTTTCTGAAGTTCTCATACATTTTTATCCGTTTTCGTCTGTTTTCCTTACGTTTTCATACATTTTATCCGTTTTCATCCGTTTTATACGCATTTATCCGTTTCAATACTTTTTTACATGTTTTCATCTGTCTTTATACGTTTTCATCAGTTTTTAAACTATTTAAACGTTTTCTTACATTCTCATCCGTTTTCGTCCATTTTTATACGTTTTCTTAGGTTTTCATACGTTTTATCCGTTTTTATACATTTTCGTCCATTTTTCTTAATTTTCATGCATTTATATCCGTTTTCATTGATTTTATTCTTTTTTGTCCATTTTTATATGTTTTCGTCAGTTTTTATACGTTTTCGTCTATTTTTTCATATGTTTTTATCAGTTTTCATTCCTTTTTATATGTTTCATCAGTTTTTATACTACATATATGTCCTCTTACTTTTTTGTGTTTAATAAAAACGGACAAAAACGTATAAAACAAGATAAAAGTGTATGAAAACGTAAGAAAATGGACGGAAACGTATGAAAACAGAGGGAGACGTATAAAAACAGACGAAAATGTATAAAACGGATAAAAATGTATGAAAACGCAATAAAAACGGACGAAAATTGATAACACTCATGAAGACGTAAGAAAAAATAGACAAAAACGTCTAAAAACGGATGAAAACGTATAAATATTGATGAAAACGGATAAAAATGATTGAAAACGTAGGAAAAACGGAAGAACATGTATAAAAACGGCCGAAAACGGATAAATACGTATGAAAACGTAAGAAAACGTACAAAACGAACGAAAACCTAAAAAAATGGATGCAAACGTATAAAAGTATAAAAACTGATGAAAACTTATAAAAACGGATGAAAATGTATGAAAACCTAAGAAAAACGGACGAAACGGATAAAAAACGTAAGAAAACGGATGAAAACGTAAAAAAAATGACAAAAACATATAAAACAAATGAAAACGTAAGAAAAACATATGAAAACGGATAAAAATAGACGAAAACATATAAAAACATAAGAAACCAGATAAAAACGTATAAAAACGGATGAAAACTTAAGAAAACATCTAAAAACGGATGAAAACGTAAGAAAAGCGATTTAAAATGGATATAAATGCATAAGAAGTATAAAACGAATGAAACGTATGAAAACGTAAGAAAACTAAAGAAAATGAAAAAACGAAGGAAACATATAAAACGGACTAAACGTATACAAATGGATGAAAACGTATAAAAACGGACAAAACGTAAGAAAAACAAACAAAACGTATCTAAACGGTTGAAAACTGATAAAAACGTAAGAAAAACGGACAAAAACGTATAAAACGGACGAAAACGGATAAAAACGTATAAAAACAGAGGAAAATGTAAATCGGTTAGGAGTTGTATGTTGGAGATAACGGAGAACTAACGATGAAAATATTTTCGTTTGCTTTAGGAGATAACAAAGACTTAATTTGCACTGTTAAGTTAGTCCTCATTGACTGATTTGACTAACGGAGGAATGTATGGTAGCTAACTTTACTAACGGAGAGATGTTTGTGTGCCAATAAAATCACAAAGATGTAAAGTGGGACAATGCACAAACCACAGGAATGTATTTTGGACTTTACTCATTTACTATGTAAAAGCTTTACTATTGTGAGTGGTAGTTGTAACTAGGGGTGGAAATGGGCCGAGCCGCTCGTGAATAGCTCGGGATAGGATTGGTAAAAAGCTCGAACGAGCCGAGCCTAAACGAGCTCAAGCCCGAGCTAGAGCTTAAATTGCAGCTCGTTTATTAATCGAGCCCGAGCTTTACATACAAAGCTCGTTTGGGCTCTGAGCCTAAACGACATTATAATATTTTAAGTATTAAACATATATACGAGCCGAGCTCGAGCTTATTAACGAGCCCAATAAAAATATATTACGAGCTCGAGCTCGAGCTCGAGCCAAACTTTAACTTTTCATGGCCAAATCTTATAAACGAGCTGAGCTCGAGCCGAGCTCAAACCTATATAACTTACCACGAGCTGAGCTCGAGCTTAAAATTTAAGGCTCGAAACGAGCCGAGCTCGAGCTCGAGCCTTTTAAAACTTAAACGAGCCGAGCTCGAGCTCTGGCAGGCTCGAGCTCGACTCGGCTCGTTTTCACCCCTAGTTGTAACATAAGGTTAGACACAATGCTCATCATTCTCATCAATTTCACATCAGCTTCACATCACTATTTAGCTCATCAACACTCCTCACACCTTTCAGTTACAATGGTCACCAGTCCTCTCACTATCATTAAAAATACTCACTTTATATAAACATATCTTTCAAAATACCACAAACACATTCACAAATCAAATAAATAATAATATAAACACGCATGAGGGCCAACAAATTACCCGATGCCCAAAAAGTAAGCACCCTCACCACTTCTATTGTGTTCAATCTAAATATTGAGTAAATTGCAAAAAAACCTTTGAAGTGGTTTGCCCAATTTGCTAGGCAGTCTTTAAATTTTTGAAAGTGCGGGTATGGTTCATGTGAGAATTTTTGGTGTGCAGTTATCGTTACTTACAACTTTACATGAGAATATACGAAACTTTGAACTGCAAACGTAGTCCCTGCTAAAAACGCTAATTGCACATCGAGTTTTCTTACAAGAACTACGTTTGTACTTTCGAAGTTTTTGAAACTAAATCTTCAATTTAATCAAATCACATAAATTTTTTGCAATTTACTCTAAAAATTGTTAAATGTTTGGTAGGCTTTAAAAAGGTTGTCATTTTCGTGGATAAAGACACACTTGAAGATTCCTACAATTGGCGTACTTGACTCGTTCAAAGTCGTCTCATATTCAGCATGGCCTATTGGCCTGAAATATTCCATTTTCTATGACTTGTCTTCTTTTGGGAAAATTTGTATTCCAAAATATAACGATGAAATTTGTCAAAAACCACCATTCTAAAACATTCTAGTCACATTTTTGGCCCAAAGAATTTCAAAGTTTTGAAACCCATAGTTTGGGTGCAAAATAGATTTAGCATTTGCAAAATAAAAACTGGCAAATAACCGAACTACTTTTTATCACTGCCAACTTCTATTTCCATAAACAAAATGTTTCAACTCATACACTCACAAACATTATTGAAAAAAAAGAAAAAAAAGAAAAAAAGCACAAAAGAGAACGGAATATAATCACGAAACAATTAATAACAAAGTTTTTATGTAATTTTTCAAATTAGATAACTCAAACTTTATACTAATCATTGAATATCATCAAGTGTTTCAAAATTGTTTTATTCTTATATAATTTTCTAAAATATGTGCTTAAAGTATCCATCTATTCATTAACACGTTGTACATTAATTTTAAACATTCATCTTCTAAATTTAACTAATTTCGACCAATCAGTATATATAACTCGTTAATGCACGCACTAAACATAATCAATAACCACAAAATAATAACCAAGTTTGAAAAGTATTCCATTCAAGTTACTTTAACATAAAAATTACATAAAATAAAACAATTTTAAAATTTTAATAATTTTTAAAGTTAATATAAAGTTTAAGATATTAAATTAGAAGAAATCTCAAACTTGGTACTATTTGATGATTTTCAAACAAAAAAACACTCTTTGTAATGAACTTCTTGTTGTCCTACATGGTTGCATTCTTTTTACTAGTATCAACTGATATCTAAAGATTAGATTTGAACGGATTGTTTTTGAACAAAATTCCAAACATTTGAACATGTCTAACATGACATGGTTGTAAATTACAAAATATTCTTTTCATTTAGTCATAGTTACATGAATAGTATGAGTACATGACAAACCTATAACTATCTATTAGACGTAGATGGCTCAAGTCTCGATTGTGAGTTTTGGGTCCGTTAGGATTTCTAGTAGGTTTTATATAATGGCATTATAAATATCGACGGGGTTTTCATTATTTAACATGGTTTTCATTGTCTAACATAGTATTAGAATGAGTCGATCTTCAAACCTAAATGGCTAAGTTGAGTCGCTTCCTTTTTAAGACTCGTCAAACCCTAGCCGTCGCCGCTTATTTATACCTTATTAAAAAGGAAAAAAATGTCTGCTTTTATTTTTGTTTCATTTCTTTCTTTTCTTTGTTCTTTGGATGGTGAAGATTAATCTCCGCCATCGTGTCGGATATCTTCATCATCAAATATGATATTTGCTTTTGCTACGCATATATTTACTTTTATCGATGCTTAAAGAATTGCTTCCGCTGTCGTCGTAATTCTTCATCAACAAATTATGTTTTATTGCTATAATGTTTATGTAGTTTTCTCATCCAATTCGAAGCTTTCACGATTTTGTCACTCGGATTACGAAGGCAATTAGAAGATATGGCCCAACCCCGTTTGTGAGATTAGCGGTTTTAAAGTTTTATGTGTAGTCACCATTATTAAATTATGGATCAATAAAACATAACAGGTTTTCCTACATATACATATACAGATATAAATATGAACCTTTGAAAACTAATTCAAATTCTATGAACATTTTTAGCCAATTGGAAAAACAATAACAATTTACTTCTAGAACTTATAATATCAACATACTGAATTTACAATTTCCAAATACATAATCAACGTTACCCAAACACTACCACTTGCTTTCTTTCCATCCTCCAAATTCTTGTGCATAAGTTTTGGTTTCAACTGGATTTTCATGAAATATAAGCGAAACTATCAAAGATCCGGTCATCTATATATTTACGTTAATTTTCTAAATGGTTTAAGATAAAGTCATGACTACATACCCTTGGGGTAAAGGTGACACCAACTCGGATATCTCCGCAAGATATTTCGTTACTATCCACAACACGACACTTCCGAGGTCAGTAGTTCACGGTTCCATTCTCCAGTCCTCGCTCCAATAGTTCTTTCAAGTATATCCCGAATTCATAGAGTAACAAAATGAATATGTTTGAAATTTGGCAATTGAAGTATCGTTGGTAACTTGATAAACATTTTTTGTGAAACCGAATATAGACTTTATCATAATGAAGGTCTTACGTTGTTTGTCCAATGTTATCATCGATGAGAAGGTGTCGTGATCCATAATCTTGAGAACAAGCTTAGTCGTTTGTCAAGACTTGGATATTCTACCGAACGTGTATTTTCGCTCCATGTTGGGTTACTTCGGCCCGCATCATTTTCAAATGTTAAATTTAAACATCTACAATAGTAATTCACTAATTACCAAGCTATTACTTAAATGGTACTCGTAACATATATGTCAAATATACTAAAATGTCTTTCGCTTTTCATTTCATTGACTTGTATTTCATCAAAAAGGAAGAGATTTTACCTTTGGCAATTGTGCTCTTGTGCTCTTGACTTCTGTATTGGATCAATACATATGGATCTATTTTGTCTGCAACAAAGTAAATTAATAACAAAACGTTATTTGGTGTTTGTAAATATATCAAATACATGGTAATTAATTGCTAAAATCATTATCATATTGTAGATAAATAACATACTAAGGAAATCGGATTTCTTGAGACCACGAGCATCGACTAAATTGACCTCCATTATTCCAGCTGTCATCTTTTGTAACCTTAAAAATTCACTTGCTAAATCACTTTGAAGAATAAACCGAATATGATCTTACAAATCACAAGCAGACGATGAAATTTTGAAGAATGAAAGATGTGAGTATTTATAATACTTACATGTCAAGCCCCCATTTGTTGAAGTCATGGGTATCAGTCCACTTGTAATTACTAATTAGTTATGTAAAGGATGTTAGGTTGTGACTAGTGTTGTTGTTTTGAATCAGACTTTTTAAGATTCATTCAATGGCGTCTTTGAATTCTTCAAAGTCATCTCAAGTTCTCATTAGCATGCAGCTTCCAAACCTTATTCTCAAACTATCCTTATAACCCAATAAAAATGTACTCTTCTTATAAAAAGGTTCATGAACAGAGATCATTCATTATTATGCCAAGAGTACCACAAAAGGCTTATGGTTTCTGTAGCATGTAAGAGGCGATTCATAACTAGTTTTTTTGTTTAATGAAGGCAAAAGCCCTTGATGATTTAATACTACCACACTGGTTATCTATGCACCTCTATTCATATTAAGCTTTACATATGATTTAAATCTTTAATTTGAAGATTTTTTTAAGAAATATCTTTTACAAAACTGGTTTTTCATTAGTTATAAAACAAAGTAATAATATCACATAATGAGATAGAAGTCGTAAGTTTAAAACCGGAAAATTGTGCGACACAAAACATGACTACATTCTGGAGGTAAAAAAGCTCGCAATCGGTGAAATATTTAACACAATAGAAGGTCTTCGACAAGGACTCTAAAAATAGAAACACACAAGCCAAAGTTACCAAGTTCTAGTTTTAAGTACACCGTATCGGACATACATGTACACATATCAAACAAAGATAACATGATGAGTCTTCTTGACTCCAGTTAGTTTTAATCCCGGGTGGTGATATATTCAACTAAACCATCTTCAACAGATACAAAACATATATCATAATGATAATATCGACACATAACTTACTCAATCTTACGCTCGGAGAAGGATCTCGGGTGGTCGGGGTTCTCTTCTACGTGAGATCGAGAATAGTCGGTTCTCCGTTTAGGAGCGAGGAGAGTAGGACCCGTGAAGCTATAATAAGATTTACCGCCGATGAATATCATAAAATTGTTAGATTATAGTAGCAACTTGCCTTGATCGATGACGGCTTCTAGACCTCGTGTAGACGACGAGGGAGCGAGAACGGGACCATGACGGTGATCGTGATCGACTGTTGGGGTAAAGGTGACACCAACTCGGATATCTCCACAAGATATTTCGTTACTATCCACAACACGATACTTCCGAGGTCGTAGTTCAACGGTTCCATTCTCAACTCCTCGCTCCAATAGTTCTTTCAAGTATATCCCGAATTCATAAAGTGACAAAAGTTAAATGCGTGAAATTTGGCAATTGAAGCATCATTGGTAACTTAACAAGCATTTTGTGACACCACAATAAAGATTTAATCGATGAAGGTCTTACGTTGTTTGTCCGATGTTATCATCGATGAGAAGGTGTCGTGATCCATAATCTTGAGAACAAGCTTAGGTCGTTTGTCGAGACTTGGATATTCTACCCCGAACGTGTATTTTTCATTCCATGTTGGGTTACTTCCGCCTCGCATCATTTTCAAATGTTAAATTTAAACATCTACATTAGTAATTCACTAATTACCAAGCTATTACTTAAATGGTACTCGTAACATATATGTCAAATATACTAAAATGTTTACCGCTTTTCATTTCATTGACTTGTATTTCATCAAAAGGAAGAGATTTTACCTTTGGCAATAATGCTCTTGTGTTTCTTGACTCTGTATTGGATCAATACATATGGATCTATTTTGTCTACAACAAAGTAAATTAAGAACAAAACATTATTTGGTGTTTGTAAATATGATTTAAGATCAAATACATGGTGGTAATTAATTGCTAAAATCATTATCATATTGTAGATAAATAACATACTGAGGAAATCGGATTTCTTGAGACCATGAGCATCGACTAAATTGACCTCCATTATTCCAGCTGTCATCTTTCGTAACCTTAAAAATTCTCTTGCTAAATCACTTTGAAGAATAAACTGAATATGAACTTATAAATCACAAGCATACAATGGAATTTTGAAGAATGAAAGGTTGAGTATTTATAATACTTAGTACATGTTAAGCCCCCATTTGTTGAAGTCATGGGTATCAGTCCACTTGTAATTACTAATTAGTTATGTAAAGGATGTTAGGTTGTGACTGGTGTCATTGTTTTGAATGAGACTTTTTAAGATTCATTCAATGGCGTCTTTGAATTCTTCAAAGTCATCTCAAAGTTCTCATTAGCATGCAGTTTCCAAACCTAATTATCAAACTATCCTTATAACCCAATAAAATGTGCTCTTCTTATAAATAGTTCATGAACAGAGATCATTATTATGCCAAGAGTACCACAAAAGGCTTCGGTTTCGTAGCATGTAAGAGCGATTCATAACTAGTTTTTTGTTAATGAATGCAAAAGCCCTTGATGATTTAAAACTACCACTGGTTATCTATGCAATTTATTCGATTAAGCTTTAAATATGATTTAAATCTTTAATTTGA
Source organism: Chrysanthemum lavandulifolium (assembly GCA_022545495.1). NCBI lineage: Eukaryota > Viridiplantae > Streptophyta > Magnoliopsida > Asterales > Asteraceae > Chrysanthemum > Chrysanthemum lavandulifolium. Next base: position 36,250,082 of record CM040245.1, on the reverse strand, counting down.
AGAATTTTTAAGAAATATCTTTACAAACCGGTTTTCATTAGTTATAAAACAAAGAAATATCACATAATGAGATAGAAGTCGTGTTTAAAACCGGAAAATTGTGCGACACAAAACATGACTACATTCGTGGAGGTAAAAAAGCTCGCAATCAATGAAATATTTAACACAATAGGTCTTCCCACAAGGACTCTAGAAAATAGAAACACACAAGCCAGGTTACCGAGTTCTAGTTTTAAGTAGACCAGGTATCACACATACATGTACACATATCAAACAAAGCATATATAGCATGATGAGTCTTCTTGACTCGAGTTAGTTTTAATCCGGGGTGGTGATATATTCAACTAAACCATCTTCAACAGATACAAAAACATATATCATAATGATAATATCGACACATAACTTACTCAATCTTACGTTACGGAGAAGGATCTCGGGTGGTCGGGGTTCTCTTCTACGAGGAGATCGAGAATAGTCGGGTTCTCCGTTTAGGAGCGGGAGAGTAGGACTGTGAAGCTATAATAAGATTTACCGCCTTCGATGAATATCATAAAATTGTTAGATTATAGTAACAACTTGCCTTGATCGATGGCGGCTTCTAGACCCTGTAGGACGACGAGGGGAGCGAGAACGGGACCGCGACGGTGATCGTGATCGACCTGTTGGGGTAAAGGTGACACCAACTCGGATATCTCCACAGTATATTTCGTTACTATCCACAACACGATACTTCTGAGGCTGTAGTTCAGCGGTTCCATTCTCAACTCCTCGTTCCAGTAGTTCTTTCAAGTATATCCTGAATTCATAAAGTGACAAAAGTTAAATGCAGGAAATTTGGCAATTGAAGCATCATTGTTAACTTAACAAGCATTTTTGTGACACCACAATAAAGATTTAATCAGATGAAGGTCTTACGTTGTTTGTCCGATGTTATCATCAGATGAGAAGGTGTCGTGATCCATAATCTTGAGAACAAGCTTAGTCGTTTGTCGACACTTGGATATTCTACCACGAACGTGTATTTTTCGTTCCATGTTGGGTTACTTCACCTCGCATCATTTTCAAATGTTAAATTTAAACATCTACATTAGTAATTCACTAATTACCAAGCTATTACTTAAATGGTACTCGTAACATATATGTCAAATATACTAAAATGTTTACCGTTTTCATTTCATTGACTTGTATTTCATCAAAAGGAAGAGATTTTACCTTTGGCAATAATGCTCTTTTGCTCTTGACTCCTGTATTGGATCAATACATATGGATCTATTTTGTCTACAACAAAGTAAATTAAGAACAAAACATTATTTGGTGTTTGTAAATATGATTTAAGATCAAATACATGGTGGTAATTAATTGCTAAAATCATTATCATATTGTAGATAAATAACATACTGAGGAAATCGGATTTCTTGAGACCATGAGCATCGACTAAATTGACCTCCATTATTCCAGCTGTCATCTTTCGTAACCTTAAAAATTCTCTTGCTAAATCACTTTGAAGAATAAACTGAATATGAACTTATAAATCACAAGCATACAATGGAATTTTGAAGAATGAAAGGTTGAGTATTTATAATACTTAGTACATGTTAAGCCCCATTTGTTGAAGTCATGGTATCGGTCCACTTGTAATTACTAATTAGTTATGTAAAGGATGTTAGGTTGTGACTGGTGTCATTGTTTTGAATGAGACTTTTTAAGATTCATTCAATGGCGTCTTTGAATTCTTCAAAGTCATCTCAAAGTTCTCATTAGCATGCAGTTTCCAAACCTAATTAAATTTACTATTTTAGTAAGATCAAACCATCCTTATAACCCAATAAAAATGTGCTCTTCTTATAAATAGTTGATGAACAGAGATCATTATGCCAAGAGTACCACAAAAGGCTTCTGGTTTCTGTAGCATGTAAGAGCCGATTCATAACTAGTTTTTTTTGTTAATGAAGGCAAAAGCCCTTGATGATTTAAAACTACCACACTGGTTATCTATGCAGCTCTATTCGGATTAAGCTTTAAATATGATTTAAATCTTTAATTTGAAGAATTTTTTAAGAAATATCTTTTACAAAACTGGTTTTCATTAGTTATAAAACAAAGAAATATCACATAATGAGATAGAAGGCATTTAAACCGGAAAATTATGCGACACAAAACATGACTACATTCGTGGAGGTAAAAAAAGCTCATAATCGGTGAAATATTTAACACAATAGGTCTTCCCAAGTCATAAGCGATATACTCTTAAACATTTAAGAAACCATTTTAAACTTAAACAATGTCACACAAGAAACAACAACACGAACATTGGAAAACTTGTAAAGTTCATTAAACTTTATCAAGTCTTAATATGTAATAAAGACTAAACTAGCCGTACTAATCTAGGTTGCGATGTCGGAACCGTGCACTACCACTTGTTAATTTTCACTTGATTTGCTTATTATTGAGGTGAGTTTATAGCCCGCATTTACTTGATAAATTGTTTTATAAACTTTGGGGTGGGAAACATGCAAAACTGTTTTTAGACTGAAACTGAAACTTTTATGAAAATTATTGCGTATATTAGCCTAAGCCCTTTTTGCATCCCATAAGTGCCCTACTTCATGAACCGTCAATTCCTGTTGGGAAGCACAAATGTCATATATAGATTTATTGGGAGTGACATTGTTGGGAATTTAGCTAAACAGTTTGTATTGCCAAGCTTAAAGACTTTGTACTATCAAGTTTAACTGGCGGACTGCCTGGAGAATACACTAGCAGTACAAACTACTAGTGCAAACTTTAGTATTGCTTATATGATAATTATGTATAGTCAGTTAGATAATTATAGAATAGATTCTAAAAAGATTTATCTTGTATAGAAAGTTATTGTAAACCGACTACGACTCCTTAGTCTATAAAATGAGGTGCTAGCTTAGATTTAGAGTACGAGTTATTCTAGAGTCGATCACTTCAAAGTTTTATAACCCTAATACTTTTGAGTATTCGTATTAATATATTGAAGTGTTTTGTGAGATAACAAATTGTGTCAATCATTCTCTTTATTATTAAACATAAGTTTTGGCATTGTGTTTAATCTTTATACAAAACGACTTGCTATACTTTGATTGTGTTAGATTTATCTAATACGATTAATAAGATCAATTGCTCATCTGGGATCAACAAGTGGTATCGAGCTTGTGATCTAGAAGGCGTGATTAAGGAGAATTTGTGTTAACTCAAAACCGTTCTAACAACTACGAAGCTATGGAATCGAATCACACACATGGTGGTCGCATCAAAGGTACCTATCTTTGAAGGCAGGAGAATATGAGCTTTGGAGGCTAAGAATGTAGCATACCTCAAGATCTTTGGACTACTCTATGTGGGAGATCATTACGAAGGGTGACTCTTTCTGCTAAGGTGCTTGATGGGAAGGAAGTACCCATCAAATCACGAAGACAAAGCTCAGAGAAGGTTAGAAATCAAGACTTATAGTATTCTTATAATGGGATTACGATGAGTATCAATTGAGCTTTAGTGACATTGAAGACGCCAAATCTTTGTGAGAAGCCATTGAACTAAGGTTTGGTGGGAATGATGCAACAAAGAAGTCAAGGGCGGCTAATAATAAGTTGCTTTAAGAAAGAATTAAAACAAACACATGACAGACTTCAGAAACTTGTAAGCCAACTTGCACTGATGAAAGCTGCAGTTCCTCAAGAGGACATCAATCTTAAGTTTCTCAGAAGTCTAGCACCTGAATGGAGCATGCATACTGTGGTTTGGAGAAACAAAGCGGACTTTGAGATTATGACCTTGGATGACTTATACAACAATCTGAAAGTGTATCAGGGGTTATCAAGCTCAACCTCTGGTACACAAAATCTAGATTTTGTGTCCTCAAAAGGGTTAGACAGTCATCAGAAAACTCTTTCTATGGCTTATGGAGTTTCTACTGCTAGCACAAAAGTTTCTACTGTTAGTTCTACTAATAGTGATAACTTAAGTGATGCTGCTATATGTGCTTTCTTGGCTGATCTAACAACCATCACTCATGTAGTAAATCAGGATTTGGAACTGTTGTTCCCCGTTCACTATTGTTTAAAACAATTTAAGAATCAAAAAACAAGTTAATAGTGAACAATGACTGAAATTAACATAAGTAAAACACACTTATAAATTTTCAACATCATATTCTTATTAGAAATAAATCAACAAAGAATCGTTACCCAAGTACTTGCGGAATAGTACTTGGGATTGAAATAACAAAGTTTGGTGACTCTCTCTAAGCTCGGGCTAAGTCGAGCATAACCATAGAGCTCATTTGAGCTATCTCAGAACTAAGTTGTATTTGGAGGAGTGAAAAGATGGCTTATGTGTGTGTGTTTTACAATTCAAGCTTCACCTTTTCACTCCATCTCGTATACTATTTATACATGTATGATTTTGACTCTTTCCTAAGTGACAACCGACATCATTCGAAGACAAAATATCGATGTATTTTGTCTCATTCTAAAGACTATTCTAGGTAAGAGACAAGACTACTTTCCTAAAGTCGAGTTATGACATCGAGCACGATCTTTAGCCATTCGGGAAAGTTGACTTTGGTTGATAAGGACTTCGTCTTATCTCGATTCAAACTTATCCCGCCTAGAACCGCTATTTCTTGATCTTTTCATCCTTGAGACTTCTACTTGATTTGTCTTGATGCAAGCGGTTGGAGAGAAGTCTTGGGGATTCGATGAGTTATTGTTATCACTCGCTGAATCCATCATCTTCTTCTTGACTCGATCTTCACCCATTAAGTTCCGCCTTCTGAGTGGAGACTTCTTTTACGCCTCGTCTTGAGTATCCGAAGATGACTCACCGAGAGGCTATGCACTCAATGACTGTTTAGTGTTTAACGGACTAAACACTTGGGCTATTTTCTATTCAAATCCTAGATTAAGGGGTTTGAGTATTCTTGAACCAACGGTCTCCCCATTTGGATATACAAATAGCCTAAGTGTGTGATCGGTGTAAGTGAGCAAATGGCTTCTTCACACTTTGAATGTACTAATGAATACAATAAGGGACTTGAGTAATTTAACAAAACATACATCTTTTATTGATCGATTACATAGTTCCTATCACTAGTACACAAAATGATGTCGATTGAGATGGATCCCGATTGCTTCAAGCTTAGGCTTCTTTTTAGGAGTGTTTCTTTGTCGAGGTGCTCTCTTATCTTGGCATTCGGTCTTGGCGAGAACACGATGTTTTTGGGGTTTGGATTTGAGAGGCCAGCGGTATGTAGCTCGACATTGCAACCACACCGACTTGATCAATATCACTCCATCTTTGAAGTGATGGGTTTCCATAGACATCAATGTGGAATAGCCTTCTTCGAGCTTCTCAATCACTAAGCAGTTCACAAACTTAACACCTTCAGCGGTTCCTGTTGCATTCGAGACCGGGCACTTTATCTCGGTGGAACTCAACCCTCTTTCTTTGCGGTGGATGATTGTGGTTGAGATCCTTGAGGTCTTTGTTAAGGCGGTGAATTCTAGTTGATTTGGTGCATCCCTCGACCTTTCATATCTTTTCTTGAGCATCTTCATCGGTTCCTTAACCACCTTGTTACGCTTCTTTTCAATAATTGGACCAAGCTCATCGATTTGATGATCCCAAAGTCGGTGAATTTGAGGGATCATGAACAGTATCTTTTATCATCCCTACGAAGCGTTCATGGCGGTGGTTTGGTATTGGGGATGATTCGACATTGTGATCTTTTGGAAGCCTTGACTTGTTATTGTCGATTGTAATGCTCAATTACGCTTTGCACGATGGCTTCGCTTTTTCTTCTTTTCTTCCAACTGTTTTCTCATTTCGACCATCGAGCGACTGAGCTTCCTTGAACTTTTCTGCGACCTTTTGGAGTTTCTTAGGATCAATTCCTATGTTCTCGACTTCTTGACGACTACCTTTGCGGTGCTTCTATTCTTCTTATCTTCTTGACTTGTTTCAATCTCTTTTCTTTTAGCAAGATATTTACTTAGTTGTTGAGGTGTGAGAAGGTATTCGGTGTCGCCGATTTTGTAAGGAATCTTCTCGGGCTCGGGGTTGTCATTTGCCTTTTCCTTTGTCTGGCGAGGAAGATGAAGTTGCTACCATGGGTGGTGATGTTGTTGTTATTGGTGTGATTCTTGTCGGTGTTGTTGTTGATGTTGGTGGTGGGATTGATGAGATAGGTATTCTTGAGACCGGTGGTGATGATGATATTTGAGCTCACGATCTTGATGGTGTTGGCTCCCCCTCGGTGTGAGAATGAGGTTCTTGACAATATTCTCCCCTCAGCATTCTTGGGCGTCGGTGAGGGCAAGAGTTGGAGTTGGTGTTGAGGGGTGAGGCGCTTAACCTTGAAGGCTGATAGATTTCGAGAGATCATAGCCTTGATATCCGAAGTGTCTAATTGAATACCGGTGACTTTTGCTTCCAAATTGCACGAGAAACTTCAGAGGCGGTCATTCTTGGCCCAAGATTCTAGGCGGAGATAAGGATGCACGAGCCAAAGTAGCCCCTGTGTATTCAAAGAGTCCAATGTAGTTTGAAGAGACCGACCGAGGATGGAAGACCACGAACATTTGCGAGACTTGAGCATATTGAAGCGGTTTAGTGAGGCTTGAGGATTATTTCAAGTGCGCCTCGGTAGCCTCTAGTACTTTAGAGTTGAGTCTTTGGGTCTTCTTTGACAAATTCCACGATTTCATCTATCTTTGTACCTACACCACGAAGGTGCACGAGAAATTTAGCCAAGTTGTCATCCGATCGGTGAAGGTTGTCATACATCGGATCCACATGCTCATGAACATTTTCATCAAATCCATGTACCTCGGCCTTTAGATCGGCATAACTTCGCGGCTGACCTTAGTGTGTTGTTCCCATAGTGTTTGGTGACCCCAGTATAACCTTCTTGAAGCTTTGGTGATCCTTTGAACAAGCGCCTTCGATAAGTGGTAGAACATTATCAAATCTTTCAAATTCATCGATGGAGGAGGAGGTCATCATTTTCATCTTTGGAATGGAGATTGAGATTCTCACGTGGATCATCTTTGAGGCTCTTGTTTAGATTGAACTTCGCGTCCACGTCTTCCCCAATGATAAAACTTCATCATCGGGCCAACAAGCTCATCTTGAAAATAGTATGCCCGATAATATCAACCTTGATTAACGGGGGTTGGTGATGGGTTCCATATTAGCGGTGGTATGTTTCCCTCGAGTCTTTGTCCCGTTGACCCCTCGGACTTTGGTGGGCGTTCCAGTGCCTTATTTGGAGTCGGGATTGGTTGTGGGTTCCATATCGGCGGGTTGTTCCTTTCCTCGAGTCTTTGTCCCCAGTGACCCCCGAGACATCGGTGGGCGTTCCAGTGCCTTTAGCGTAGTCGGTGTGATTATATCCCTGTCGGGTTGTTTGGTTCCTCCGAGTCTTTGGGATCGATCGGTGTGCCATCGGACAAAGGCTGTGATTTGCCAATGTCATCCTTGGGTGTTGTGGAAGCGCTCCCCTACCGGTAGGTTGTATGTTTCTTTGGATCTTGGGGAGTAGTGGTTGTGACCAAGGCGCGACTATGATGTACCGGTGTCCTTCGTTGTCACGGGGTGGATGTTGCTGGTCATTAGTAGGTGTCTTTTTAGTCTCGGGCCTTTTGTGCCTTTTAGGTGTGTTCTGAAGCCTCGGGGCCACAGGACTTGGGTTTAGTCTTAGTCCTAGTCCGAGACTTCCCTTTCTCTTTAGGAGCGGGGTTTGGAGACATCGATCCCTCACAGTTGTTCTGACAACCATATGGGCCGTCAATTCCATAGGAGTGACAAGGATGGGTCTTTTGAAAATTTGATTGGCTCGGGATGCTGGTAAAGCACAAAATTTTTCTTCCCGAGGATAATTTGAACCCGGTAACACTTGTAGAGGCGCAAGAGACAAACCTAGGATACGAAACGTATTTCGTTCTAGTTTTGCTCACGTAGCTTGATTCTGAGATCACCGTAAATGATCTCCCTATGTCGACAGTGACCCCATTCATCAAGTAGTATGCCATCATCAAGCGAATAGAGTTAACTTGTTCGGTGGATGAGTGGTTCCACGAGGACACGAATCACAAGGTGAATAGGATCCTCCAAGCCACGGGAAATGAGCTTTTGGTGGCCGGGTGTTGCCCAAAACGTTGGATCTAAAGCGATTTGTTTAACCCATCCTTCTTTGTGGAGGGTTCGGGATGGGCGACATATACTCCTTTGTTATAATCGACCTGTTGAAGTGCAAAGCGTTTTATAATCCGGGGTGAATTGTTGTTGCCCCGTGAAGAACGATGAGATATTCCACGAGAGGTTTGAGGTTGTTCTCATCAAGAGGGGTGTCGGGTCAAAGGCCTTGGCGGTTGCCCAAAACTCCACGAGGAGATTTTGGTAAACAATGGATGGACCGAACAAAAGCCGTTTCGGTGGGCAATTAAACAAAAATTTCATAATGTCTTTGTAGGTGGGGACAGCTTCGTGGTATTCAAAGTTTCCTATGACATTATTGGTTTTAAATTCCACATTTGTAAGATCCCTACCATTGAGAAGCAAGCGGAGAGATTGTGTTCGCCATTTCCATTTAAAAGGATTTTAGGGTTTTAAAAAAAAATTTGACTAGAACAATCAAAGTTTTTAGATCTCTTAAGTTTGTGATGAAAAACTTTTGTAAATGTTTACAAGAAGGGTTTTCCAAAAGAGGTTTGAAGAGTTTTGAGCACACAAATATTTACGGGTTTTAGAAATGATTTTGGCGAGTTTTGCTGCGTGAAAATAATTTGTGTGCGTTTGTTTGTTTTGGAAGAGGTATTTATAGAGTGGTGAGAAGGGTGGTTTGTGCACAAATGGGAATATTAAGAGTCGGTTTTGAAAACGTTTGAATTTCCACATTTAATGCTACCACTCCATTACCCGATAAAATCCCGTTTTCAAGGAAGCGATTGCGGTGCTGCGGAAAAGTGCACTTTGCGAGAGAAAAATATCAATTTGATATTTTACGTGAGAGGGCATTAAATGCCAAGTGGGATGTGATGAAGACAAAGAGACATATATTCCTATGTTAAATTTGCATATTTACCAACCTAGGACATTTAAGTAGCGATACTTGGATCAATTAGTTACTCATTCAATGCTCTTTGTCAATTGTCGGGGACCACGAATGAGTCTTACTCATTCGGTGAGAGGTTATTTTGGGTGTTGGGGAGGATGAACCATTTCAAAGAACTTCTTTGAGATTGGTTTCGGATACGACTTTCAATGTCAAGCATTCTCAATTCAAATTTTCGGTCTCACGAAGGTAGGTTCATCCATGGGTTTGGTGAAGATATCGACCGGTTGATATTCGGTAGGGATGAAATGAAGTTCTATGTCTCCTTTCATTATGTGATCCACGATGAAGTGATATCGATATCAATGTGTTTGGTTCTTTGGTGGAGGACGGGGTTGTTAGAGATTGCAATAGCACGGTGTTGTCACGGAAGATGGGCACCATTTTGTAATGGATGTTATAGTCATTGAGTTGACTTTTCATCCATAATACATTGGAACAACATCCTGCTGCTGACTACATATTCGACTTCGGTGAGGACATAACCATTGATTATTGCTTTTGGCACTCCAACAAACTAGTTTTCCTCCAAGAAATTGTGGGACCACGAGGTACTTTTACATCCATGTTGCGTGAAGCATAATCGAATCGAGTAACCGCGAGATCAAACCTTGAGCATTTTGGGTAATAGAGTCCAAGATTTGGGGTTCCCTTGGTACCGAGTATTATTTTAGCTGCAGTGAGATGAGATTCTTTAGGATTGGGCGATATCTTGCTATTAGACAGTGCCGAATTGGATGTCGGTCTAAGCGATTAGATACATCGGTGAGCCTACAATCCCTACGAAATGAGTTTGATTGGTGATTTGCGGTGAGATCGGGTCCAAGGTTGTTAGGTGGGACCATTGGAGTCTTCATTGAGGCGCGGTCGGATATCTCATATTTCTTCAAGAGATTTACGGTGTATTTCTCTTGGTGATGGTTATTCCTTTATCGGTTTTCACGATTTGTAGTCCAAGAAAGTATGTGAGTTCCCCATCATGCTCATTTCAAACTTCTTTGTCATCGGTTTTCAAACTGTTTGCAAAGTTGTAGTTTGTTGAGCCAAAGATGATGTCATATCAACATACACTTGGACTAGTATCACATCTGTTGAGTTCTATAGACAAGCGATTGTGTTGTCTATCTTTTCTCGACAAACTTGTTTTATATCGGGAAGGTGAGAGAGTTTCATACCACGCCCTTGGATCTTGTTCAAGTCCATAAAGGGCTTTGTCAAGCTTGCGAGACATAGTCGTGGAATTCACTACTCTCAAAGCACGAGGGTTCTTGAACATACACATCTTCCTTGAGATCACCATTTAAGAATGCACTTTTAACATCCATTTGGTAGACCATGAAGTTCATGTATGTTGCATATGCAAGGAAGATCTGATGGCTTCCATTCATGAAGCAGAGCAAATATCTCATCATAGTCAATGCCTTCTTGTTGATTGTAACCTTTGGCTACAAGTCGGCTTTGTTTTAATGTGATACCGTTTTCATCGGTTTGTTTACGAAAACCCACTTCATTCCTATGACTACTACATCCACGAGGACATTTGATCAAGGTCATGACCTTGTTTTTATCAAGCATTGCAGTTCTTCTTGCATAGCTGAACCCAATTTGGGTGTTTTAGAGCCTCAGTGACACTTTTGGGTTCTATATCGATAGGTAATCAAGCATATAGGCATTCATTGGTGAAACTGCGGTTAAATTAGCGACCATGCTTCTAGTGAGCATGCCTCGGTGGGTTCACCAATGATGTTTACAAGCTCAATGTCACGAGATCTTGTCCACTTACTTTGTGGTGCAGGATCCGAGCTTGAAGATGTCCTTTGGGTGTTCGGATGTGAGTCTGGTGCAAGAGCTACATAATCATTTAGAACATCTGTAGAGATGTCTTGTTCGTGGTGAGGTTCATGAGTTCTGGGTTCACGATCA
>CM040245.1:36202367-36238917 GCA_022545495.1 Chrysanthemum lavandulifolium | reverse complement strand
AGAAGTCAAGAGCACAAGAGCACAATTGCCAAAGGTAAAATCTCTTCCTTTTTGATGAAATACAAGTCAATGAAATGAAAAGCGAAAGACATTTTAGTATATTTGACATATATGTTACGAGTACCATTTAAGAAATAGCTTGGTAATTAGTGAATTACTATTGTAGATGTTTAAATTTAACATTTGAAAATGATGCAGGCCAGGGAAGTAACCCAACATGGAACGAAAAATACACGTTCAGGGTAGAATATCCAAGTGCTGACAAACAGCCTAAGCTTGTTCTCAAGATTATGGATCACGACACCTTCTCATCTGATGATAACATTGGACAAACAACGTAAGACCTTCATTATGATAAAGTCTATATTCCGGTTTCACAAAAAAATGTTTATCAAGTTACCAACGATACTTCAATTGCCAAATTTCAAACATATTCATTTTTGTTACTCTATGAATTCAGGATATACTTGAAAGAACTATTGGAACGAGGACTGGAGAATGGAACCGCTGAACTACAGCCTCAGAAGTGTCGTGTTGTGGATAGTAACGAAATATACTGCGGAGATATCCGAGTTGGTGTCACCTTTACCCCAAGGGTATGTAGTCACTGACTTTATCTTAAACCATTTAGAAAATTAACGTAAATATATAGATGACCAGATCTTTGATAGTTTCGCTTATATTTCATGAAAATCCAGGTTGAAACCAAAACTTATGCACAAGAATTTGGAGGATGGAAAGAAAGCAAGTGGTAGTGTTTGGGTAACGTTGATTATGTATTTGGAAATTGTAAATTCAGTATGTTGATATTATAAGTTCTAGAAGTAAATTGTTATTGTTTTTTCCAATTGGCTAAAAATGTTCATAGAATTTGAATTAGTTTTTCAAAGGTTCATATTTATACTGTATATATGTAGATAGTGTTAGACAATGAAAACCCTATGAGGTGTTATGTTTTATTGATCCATAATTTATAATGTTGATTACACATGAAACTCTAAAAACGCTAATTTCATAAACGGGCTTGGGCCATATTTTCTAATTACCTTTGTAATTCGAGTGACGAAATTGTGAAAGCTCGAATTGGATGAGAAAACTACATAAACATTAAAGCAATAAAAACATAATTTGTTGATGAAGAATTACGACAGCAAGCGGAAGCAATTCTTCAAGCATCAGTAAAAGCAAATATATGCAGTAGCAAAAGCAAATATCATATTTGTTGATGAAGATATCCGACACTAAGCGGAGATTAATCTTCACCATCCAGCAACAGCAAAAGCAGAAGAAATGAAACAAAAAATAAAAGCAGACAATTTTTTTTTCCTTTTTTTAATAAGGTATAAATAGCGGCGGCTAGGGTTTGACGGGGTGCCATAAAGGAGGCGACTCAACTTAGCCACTTAGGTTTGAGGATCAGACTCGCTCTAATACTATGTTAGACAATGAAAACCATGTTGAATAATGAAAACCCCGTCAATATTTATAATGCCATTACATAAAACCTACTAGAAATCCTAGCGAACCCAAAACTCACAATGAGGCTTGAGCCATCTACGTCTAATAGATAGTTATAGGTTTGTCATGTACTTATACTATTCACGTAACTATGACCAAATGAAAAGAATATTTTTGTAATTTACAACCATGTCATGTTAGACATGTTCAAATGTTTGAAATTTTGTTCAAAAAACAATCCGTTCAAATCTAATCTTTAGATATCAGTTGATACTAGTTAAAAAGAATGCAACCATGTAGGACAACAAGAAGTTCATTACAAAGAGTGTTTTTTTTGGTTGAAAATCATCAAATAGTACCAAGTTTGAGATTTCTTCTAATTTAATATCTTACACTTCATATTAACTTTAAAAATTATTAAAATTTTAAAACTGTTTTATTCTTATGTAATTTTTATATTAAAGTAACTTGAATGGAACACTTTTCAAGCTTGGTTATTATTTGTGGTTATTGATTATGTTTAGTCGTGAATTAACGAGTTATATATACAGTTGGTCGAAATTAGTTAAATTTAGAAGGTGGGTGTTTAAAATTAATATACAACATGTTAATGCATAGATGGATACTTTAAGCGTTTTAAAAAATTACATAAAAATGAAACAGTGTTGAAACTTTGGTATCATGATTAGTATAAAGTTTGAGTTATCAAATTGCAACACTTAGAAAACATGTTAATGCATAGATAGATACTTTAAGCACACTAATTTTAAAAAATTACATAAGAATGAAACAGTTTTGAAACTTTGATTGTTTTCATGATTAATATAAAGTTTGAGTTATCAAATTGCAACACTTAGAAAACTTGGTTATTAATGGGTGACATATTTCTTTCTTTTTTTTTTCAATAATGTTTGTGAGTGTCTGAGTTGAAACATTTTGTTTAAGGAAATAGAAGTTGGCAATGATAAAAAGTAGTTCGGTTATTTGCCAGTTTTTATTTTGCAAATGCTAAATCTGTTTTGCACCCAAAATATGGGTTTCAAAACTTTGAAATTCTTTGGGCCAAAAATGTGACTAGAATAGTAGAATGTTTTAGAATGGCGGTTTTTGACAAATATCATCGTTATATTTTGGAATACAAATTTTCCCAAAAGAAGACAAGTCATAGAAAATGGAATATTTCAGGCCAATAGGCCATGTTGAACTTTTGAACGAATCAAAATAATACGCCAATTGTAGGAATCTTCAAGTGTCTTTATCCACGAAAATGACAACCCTTTTAAAGCCTACCAAACATTTAACAATTTTTAGAGTAAATTGCAAAAAATTTATGTGATTTGATTAAATTGATGAGGTACTTTCAAAAACTTCGAAAGTACAAACGTGTTTCTTGTAAGAAAACTCGATGTGCAATTATCATCTTTTGCAAGGATTATGCTTGCAGTTCAAAGTTTCGTATATTCTCATGTAAAGTTGTAAGTAATGATAATTGCACATAAAAATTCTCACATAAACTATACCCGCACTTTCAAAATTTTACAGACTGCCTAGCAAATTGGCCAAAACGGCAAACCACTTCAAAGTTGTCCTTTTTTTTTTTTTTTTTTTCAATTTACTCACTGAACGCAATGGTAAGTGAGGACTTACCCTCACCATACCTTTTCACGCGCCACCTCTTTGTGAAGACTCCCCCCCCCCCCACCCACACCCCCCCTCATGCGCACCCAAGGCAAAAGGATAGAAGTGGTGAGGGTGCTCAACTTTTGGTATCGGGTAATTGTTGGCCCATATGTGTTTATATTATTATTTATTTAATTTTTGAGTGTGTTTGTGAGTATTTGTGGGATATGTTTATATAAAGTGGGTATTTTTAATGATAGTGAGACTGTGAGAGGACTGGTGACCATTATAACTGAAAGGTGTGAGGAGTATGTGTTGAATAGTGATGTGACACTGACGTAAAGTTGAGGAGAATAATGACCATTGTGTCTAGCCTTTTGTTAGGGAATTGATACATACACCACATTTTTTGATACATTCACCATCATTTATGCATTACAGTATTGTACAATACAATACTGTAAAATACATCATTTATGCATTACAGTATTGTACAATACAATACTGTAATGCATAAATGGTGGTGAATGCATCAAAAAATGTGGTGTGAGTATCACCTCCCCTTTTGTTACAACTACCACTCACAATAGTAAAGCTTTTACATAGTAAAACGAGTAAAGCCCAAAATACATCCATGTGATTTGTCTATTTTTCCGCTTTACATCTATGTGGTTTTTTTTGGCACACAAACGTCTCTCTGTTAGTAAAGTTAGCCACCATACATCCCTCTATTAGTAATATCAGTCAATGAGGACTAACGGTGCAAATTAAGTCTTCGTTATCTCCTAAAGCAAGCGAAAATATTTGCATCGTTAGTCCTCCATTATCTCCACCATACATCTCCTAACCGATTTACGTTTTCGTCCGTTTTTCTTACGTTTTTACCAGTTTTCAACCGTTTTTATACATTTTCGTTTGTTTTTCTTACGTTTTTGTCAGTTATTATACGTTTTCAAATTTTATACGTTTTTAGGGCTGAGCGACGGTCCAAAACCGACCCGAACCGACAAAACCGAAAACCGAAATTCATGAAAAACCTAAACCGAAACCGAACCGACGGGCCGTCGGGTCGGTTCGGTTTTGTGTCGGGCCGTCGGTTTGGTTCGGTTTAGGTGTATTTTGGTATGTTTTTGTCGGTTTTGGGCCGAACCGAACCGACCCGAAACCGAAAACATGTTGTGGAAACGTAGAGGGGGGGTGAATACGTTACCGTTTAAAAACTTTAGATCTTTAGTATCAAATCGCTTATGAAGCTTGTTATAATATGAAAGTACCAATTATTGTTTGTGACTAATATAAAGCATGATAAACCAAGTTGTCACACAATCATGAACATCAAACCACATCACAAACAATAGTATAATGCAAGTATAAAAGTAAAGAGATAAAGAAAGGAAAGTGCAAACCGAACACGAGGATTTATAGTGGTTCGGTCACGGATCTCCTTTCCGCCCTACTCCACTCCCCGAGTACCCAACTCGAGAGTTACTTCACTAAATCAACAAGCTCCCTTCTCGGCGGAGAAAACCTTACAATCGTCGCTTACACTTTTTCCGGTACACAAGCTAATACCGGGTTCTAGTTCGAGGTAGAACCAACCTAACGTCGCCTATACAATATTTCCGACACTAAGCTAGATGTCGAGTTCTTTTACAAGGGTCAAAACACTCCCAATATGTTTTATGGCCCAACATAATAAACCTTGTGTTTTATGGCACACAACACATAAACCATCTAATCTAGTTTGGTGAAAGTGTTGTTATGATGCAATGATGTTTACACTAATGATCCATGACACAAATGTCTAATGGATATAATATAACTACTTCTAAATGAACTTCCATTGATAGGAACCTTCATGATGAAGATCACAAGTCCCTAAACTTCTTGTGATAGATCTTCAACTTGTGGTGAGTGGGGATGGCTAGATCTCCAAGATTTCCTTGGTTGATCAAAGAGTATGCTTACAACAAAGATGAATGTTAGAAGCATTATGATCATGATCATTAGTGTGTTTAATGTATGTTACTACATTGTTAATGATTGATCTAAATGTATGCAAGAAGGTGGAGGAGATGTGATTTGAAGTGGTGAGCAAATGAGAAAACAATGGGCTTCTATTTATAGGCAAAAGGGGACAGGAGCGTCCACGGACCACGGAACCAATTAAAGGGTTCCGCCCTTTATACATTTTGGTGCCGTGGGTGCCTGACAGGAAATCTAAAAAAATCTTTCTTCAAATCTTTTCAAGATATTACCATATCTTACCAAGATCACATTTGATATATTGAGTGTCAATCTAACCAATATATTCAAGAGATCTTCCAAGGATTTCAAAGATGATGCATGCCATGATGTAACATGTATTTCATTTTAGATTAAAAATTTTATCAAAGTAAACTTATAAATGTATTATGTAACTAGTTAATAAATTTCTAGTTACCTTTTTGATCGGTCTTCAAGCATCAAGTCTAAAAGACTAAAAGCGCTCAAAACCAATGCAATGAAGATCCGAGAGTCTGAGTGTTTCCCGGGTCGTTAAGTCCCAATGAGTTGTGCAATGGATTATCAATCGTTTAGTGATCGAGAAGATTTGAATGGATCGGAGATTTGATTTATGATTATAACTACGAAATAGCCACAAACTACAGTGACTTAAATGCAAATTAAAGGAAATCTAAAAAGATAAAATCTTATTAAATAAGCGCTATCACTATATTTAAAGTGATGAGCGTTTAAAACCTAAAACGACGTTTAAATTAAAATTACGTAAGCGTATCAAATAAAAAGTGAAATCTAAGAAATAAAAGTCCTAAAAATATGAAAATACATTTTTACAAACCTAATGATATAAGAAACTTTTAGAAAAGAAAATTATTTTTATAACTAATTACCTAATTATTATTAATTAAAACTATTTTAACTAATTAATAATTACCTAAAATACAAGAAAATAGGAAACAAAGCTAGAAAAATAAAATTATGAAATGGAAAAGTCTAAAATAACAAACTAGAATTTTCAAAACTATTTTTGTATTTTTCGATTATTTTTCTATTTTTATGATTTTAAACTATTTAAAACTAATTAAATTACTAAAATTACCAAATAAACTATGAAAAATATGGAAAATTACTTTTTTACTTTTATATTTATCTAAACCTAAGAGAATTGAAAAATTATTTTTTGAACCTTTTTCTAATTTTTATATTAAAAGCTAATTAAAATGATTAAAAACTACTTTAAATTAAGAAAATAGCTAAACAACTTGGAAAAATCTGAAAATTTAGGAAAAGTCTAAAATTATACTAGGAATATAAGAAAATGGAAAATCAGGCACTTGTTTGGAGAATTATGAAACTGGCAATCAAGTGCTTATTATTAACACTAAAATAAGCCAACAGGATACAATAAGCTACCAACTGATCACCAAAGCCTTATTATGCTACAATAACTCTAATACAACTTGAAACAATAATTTATAACTACAGATCAGCAACCTAGATCAGCTTTGATGTCTATGAGCTTTTCAAGTTTAAAACAGATTGGATGGTAAGTTTAAGCTTATGCAGAAGCTTCAGAATAAGCTCAAACTTAAATCTATGAATTGGAAACTGAAGTAGACCTGGTTGAGAGCAATTGTACCAAATTTCAGGCCATGAGAAGCTTTACTAAGCTCGTACCATTGTCTGCAAAAGCGAGTAAAACTCGGTGAATCTTTGAATCGATGAAGCGGGGAGAAAGGGCTTAAAGAGAAGCAAATTTGAAGCTTTTAGAAAATCACTAAAATCTACAAAAATGCAGACAAGTAATGGTACAAAGAGAGGTTTCTAAAATGCCAAACTTCAATTGATAAGTCCAAAGAATGAGCTCAAAACAATTCTTTCAAAATGAGCCCAAAACCACTTTTTACTTTTTGACTTTTGAAGATCTTAAGAACTTTGACTAATCTGGACTTTGGATCCAATTTGTTGGTATTATTGATGTTATATGAAGTTATGAGCCTAATGCAAGTGAGATTGATGATTTCCAAACACAAATTAATCTTGTGCAATTCCTAAAATCCTAACAGTTATCGGTTTAGACAGATTTAGGTGATTATTGACTTTTATGGTGTTGCGGTCTAATCTAAGACTCAAATGAGTTTATTTGGGTTATCAAACATGCCCCAACAGATTTCTAAGCCAAAACGGACATCAAACATATATTATGCTACAAATCCAAACACCCTTTAAAAACATTGATAAGCAACAAAGCAGTAAATCGAAACAGAACCAACTTTTAATGATCAAACCACTCTACTAACCTAATTACTACTAATAAAATAGATTGGAACTAGAATTGACTACAAAATCGAAAAAGCAAAGAAACTTGAATTATCACTTACAAGAGTCCCTTAGTTGCTATAGCTTGCATACCAATGAACAAGAACCATTATCTATCCTAACCAACCCACTGGTTCCAAAACAACCCATCCATACTGCATCATCCTTTGACCATTTCCATTGCTAGTTTGACCTTTGTTTGACTTTTGTTGACCAAATATCAAAAGGAGTGTAAACTTGAAATGGAACTTGTAAAAAGTTATGTTAAGCTTATATAAGCTTATTAATACTGAATAATGAGCTTTTTGAAGCTTGTAAACAAGATTTATACTTGGAATTTTTCAACAGTGGACATAAAATGGAGTTTATAACATTACACTGAAATTAGTACTTGGAATCAGTTTCAACACCTTTAAATACTTAAATTAATACAATGTAACAAAATATTACAAGCTTAATACTGAATTGAAAAACTTAACTAAAAAAAAACGACATAAGAAATAAAATAAAACTACTAGACTCCCCTGCTTGCTCCATTTGCATTCTTTTTATATCCAAAGAGCTTCTCTCATCTCGATCAAATCCGCTTTGTTTAAGCCATTGGATAGCTTTGATTTGATCTTGGCCATCGAATTAGTTTTGGCGCCAAAATTGGAGTTTTGACAGATAGGGTTGAGTGAGGAGGGGGGATATGCATTAAATGCTCTCTTGGATGTTAGTTGAGGTGGGGGAAGACATAGAAGAGATAAGGGATGGGGTGGTAGTGTGTAGCAGGCAGTTACAGGGCCAAGTGGGGAAGAAGGTGGGTTTTGGCGCCATTGGGATAAGTCAAACCATTTGACTAGGCAGAGTTATAAAAAGGGGGGTCAAAATGGCTTTTTGACAGGGGGTCCAATAGAGTGGAAGGGTCCAAATGATGTATTAAAGGTTTAAAACTCAAGGGACTAATGTTGCAGTTACGAAAATTGAGGACTAGGTCGCCATTTGGAAAAGTTATTCCAAGGACCAAAAGTGACAACTTTCAAAAGTACAAGGACCAATGTTGCCTTTTTCACATTTTCGAGGACCAATTACGCCAATTTTCAAACTTGGAGGCCATTTTGTAAATTTCTCAAACTTTCACATTTTTCACCAAAGGACTAAATTTGACAAGTAACTTGTACATTTTACGTTATGTATTACAAGTTACATGTTTGTCATCAATCAAAACAAACGAGACTGTATAGATTAAATATCGTAATATTTGCACTAACAATCTCCCCTTTTGATGATGACAAAGATATGTAAACGTAATAGAAAGTAAAATGTAAAGGTTACTTGTATCCTTGTATCCTTACTACCTTTACATTACCTTCTCCGCTTACACTCTTCTCCCCTTTTGTCGAAACAAAAGGGCGTGTCATGAGTTTAACTTTATCTCTCCCAAAAGGCGAGCTTGCATCATCCCTAGTGAAGTTAAATCGTCCACTTCAATCCGTCCCTTGTTTGGTAGCGGATCCATGGATCAAATAAAGAGGCTTAACCTACATCAAGGTTAGTTTTATGCAACAAAATTATGAGAAATATATGAAAAGAAAATGCATAGCAATGTTAGCCTATTTTCTCCACTTTTATCGAAGCACAAATGCTTGTTGAAAAGTGAGAATGATGCTAAATGCGTGCATGCTCCCACTTGACGGTTGCTCCCCTTGTTTGAGGCGTCGGTATGATTAAAACCTACAAAACAAATATTAGTGCAAAACTATATTCGTCATTGACGAGTAAGTGTTATACAACAAAGTGTGTATAAGATGCATTCAAGAAATTCTTGACAGCTCCCTTGCTCTAGGCGCCAAGATGAACCTTCAAAATAAATATTAGTATAATAGAAGCTTTGTCTTTAGACAAATATGTCATATACAACCAAGTGTGTAGACGATGCAATATGAGTGCTTAAAGGATATTCCTCCTTGAGGTGTCAAGAAGCACCTAAAATAAGAAAAATAATTGATGCAAACTTCATCCTTAGATGAGTAAGTTATATACAATCGAGTGTATATGATGATGAACCTACAATGAAAACATTAGTGCAATATATTTCATCTTTTCACAAAGAAAATAAGATGTATATATGTGATAAATGATATAATCAAAGATCTCATGAAGTGTAGTCTCCTAATTACAATCATAAGAAAAGTGAGAATATAATATGATAAAAGCCTACAAAATAGTTCCTAGAAAGAAGATATGAAGTCTTCCACGGGTGTGCCACTAGTGGTCTAGTGTTGGTGTCGGTTTACTAGTAGGATTCATGTGGTGATGGTAGATGACTCGAAATTTACAAAAGCAAGTTTTCGCTAATCCATGGTGGTGATGATTAGTGAAAGTGGTGATGAAAGGTGGTGGTGATTAGGTAGGAAGCTATTAAGGATTTAGAAACTCGTATAGCAAATATAAAAATATGGATTCATGCAATCCTTTCTTCATGTCAAGTGACCAAAGCTAAGAGGAAAAAAAATATGAATGGACATTGCATTTCAATGATGCATAAGGGTTATAATTTGAATGATTTATTGATGCTAACAACCTATTGTTATGAGCAAGTTCTCATATGCTTCAACCCAAGAATAATCAATAATGCGTTCTATCTAAAAATATATAAAAGTGATAACATGAAGATAAATTCGTTCATTGATTGACACGAATTATAAAATGACCTATTCTAGGTGACAATGGGAAAGGTAGTATTAGCATGGTTTTGACCGACATGGATGATTATCACTTTGAAAAGAAGTGAAGACAATATGGAAAATACTAATAATAATAATAATGAGTACCTATGAGGATGAGAATGACATCATATAAGTGAGAGTTGGATGGACCAACGTGTTGGAAATGGTGTTTTGATTAATATATCGTTTGCCGACAATGACATGCATGATATATGTCAAGCGAGAAAAGGATAAGATCTTATGATGGTGTTCTAGATAGTGAAGTTGTAAGGTGCTAGTTTAAGGAAAATCCTAGATTCGTTGATTGTGGAGATGAAGAAGTTTGTAAAACACATGATGTGTTTTTCACTTGATGAGGTATTGGTGCAAACTTGTGATATAAGGTTGAACTAGTTGTGGTTTCATGAACCGATTTTAGCTAAGTGGTGTTTGCCTATGTGTTGGTATTTTAGAGTCTAAGAGACATAAATTTGACAAAGACAATTATGTGAATGGATTTTCTCCCCTTAATTGGTGGACATCCAACATAATGTGTAATGTATCAAATAAGGAATGACAACAAAGTGTTTAGGAGTTTTTTCGGGTTAACGAAAGAGATGAGCTTAGTGATGTTTTTCTGGATGATAGGTAGCATACAATGAACTTCATCCTTAAAGTCGCGTACCTCTTCTCGATTAATACGAGATGATCGTATGATGAGGCATGTGGTTTCCTAATAGGAAGTGAAGAGGATTAGAGTATTGTTATAACTAAATAATGATGGAGGTGATTTTTGGAAAGCGGAAGCAAAAATGAGATTTGGAAAGAGGTCGGTTGAAAGACAAAAATGCAAAGCCAACCCTCTAGAACTTAATTCTATATGCTTTTAAACTATATGCAAGTGTAGTGGTCCCATAAATCATAGTACTAATCTACGTAGCAATAAAGGGGATTATGCAAGATGAGCATATAAAAGTTAGAACCAAGTGAGATAACAAATAATTTGTTATCAACCTACAAAACAAAATTGTTAGTGACAAAAGATGTTAACATGATAGAAATCAAATGATAACATATTATATAAGAAAAATAACACATTGCACTTAGTAGACAAGAAATCACCACACAAGATAGCATCAAAACAATCATATTATGCAAGAATACGAATTTATTCAAGACATTTCATTATGAGATTGTTTTGTCGTTAGACTTAGACACTTAAGCATACTTGGATATACAATAATCTATGTGATTAATTTGTAAGATAAAAGGCTTCTAAAGTTTGTCATACCAAAAGCATTTTGGCAAATTATATGTGCACACGTAGCAAAAAAATAGTGTGACAAGAAGCAAAAGAAACAAGATGAGAGATTCATGCAAGCCATGTTTAAGACATAACAATTTGGAGCATGTGTTATTTGGATCGTACTACACATAAATATAATGAATGCCAACTAATAGCTTTCAAACACAAATATATCATATCAAAATTACCACGTATCAAAATGGCATATTATGAGTTCATAATTAACATGTGAATCATGCTAAAATAATTCAAATGTAAGTATCATGCAAATCAAGTTTAGGTTTAAACGTTTAATAGCATGAGACAAGAATACAAGCATTATAAAGATAAAACCGTACTAAGGTTTACACATTTAACTATTAATCAAATAGTTATCAAAACACTAAGATAATGTCAAATCAACTTATCGTATCAAACAAGAACATGTAATCAACACATGTAAGTGCAATGCAATTGGTTTTAAAGAAAAATCATATATACTACTTGTTTGATTAGTATTCCTAAGGCGAGGAAAACTATCAATGTTTTAACACTTACTTTAGGCAAGTATAGGAAAAGCAGATTTTCAAGTTGGAGAATGAATATGAGACTATTACTAGTGGTGCTCAATTAAGGCTAAACACGGGGTGATTCCACATACCCAACTTCTCCAAGAAGCAATTCAACCGTTAGGTCAAATTGAGTTTCTAGTGCAATAGGTTCTCCAGTAGTCATTCTCATATTAGAAAGATGGGAACTCCTACTTTTGCCTATTAAAGTGCAAAAAGATGATAGTTTACCAATACTGGGCTTAATGTGACACAACTAATATACAATATAACTAAGGTGATGAAGATGTCATGTTATACACGTGATTTTTAACAATAGTGTGTTGATAAACAATATGTTTTAATCTTGTGTTTAGAATCTAAGGTTGTTTAAATTACATAGCTAATTGTATGATCTAATGGATGACATCTTTAATGTTGAAGTGTACACTTTAAAAGTGATTTGATTTATCTAAGACTAGGGAATGGAATATGTTAAATTAGGAATGTTCTCAAGAAAGCTCTTTGGAACTTTATTTGACAAGAATCTAAATAAGGTTACTAACTTCAATAGATCATGTGTATGTTCTAGAGATGTGTAGGTTTAACCTTGGATGTGCACAAGGTTTGAGCAAGGTTAGGTTATGATGTATGCTTGAAAGGAAATGGATACAAATAGTATCTTTCAACAATGAGATTATCGCATGGGATAAAGTTATCATGCTTATGAAAATAAGTATGACAAGATGAATTGGATACGCTAGTTCATAGAACTTGTTCGTTTCAAGATCATTTAGCCAATGAGGTGTAATGAAATCTCTTGTAACACAACCATTTATGTCGCAAGGAGAGAATAATGCATAGGATATACAATATCCTTTTAACAAGATGAAAACTTAACGATGATTTCTTAGGCATAATGTTTTCAAAACATCATGTTTTCCTAAATGAAGATATGAAGCCAAAGTGTTTGAATCGGATAGTCCCATCTAAATAAACTTGGTCTCAAGATTATAATCACTAGATGATGATAAGAGGAATTCACTCGAGTTTCTTATGTATACTCCTCAAGAGTCATTGTTGCTTGGGGTGTATGATGTTGGCTTTGAGATTGCATTTTAACATATGTTGTTAAAATGTTGATTTGAGGTTTAACGAAATTTATGCAGAAGTTTAACGACAAAGTATTACTAATACTTTGATAATTTGTGATGGTGGTACTACTTATACCTAGTGTAAATTGACAACAATTACCAAGAGCACCATGCTTATTTGATAGTTGAGGTTCTAGCCATAATGAATTATCTAAGTCCTTATATGTGGGAAAGATTGTTTGAGTTTGTTCAAACGTGCATTTGATTCAAGACAAGTGTTGGACACAAGGGCTTTTGAGCAATAAATTCAAATGATGGTAAGGATGGTGGATTGGTTGATCAGGTGGTTGATGAGTATGCAAATACTCATCATTTTTGTACTCAAAACACCGTCATAGCATCAAAATGATAAAATATCACAAATAAGTGTTTTATGTGTTTCAAATGCAAAATACCAAAAGCGGTGAAAACGTATCAAGTTTGCATAATTGGCGCTTTAGTCCCCAAGTTTCAAAAGTTGTCAAAATTAGTCCCTGTAAATCAAAATAAAGCAAAATATCATTTAAGGTCCATGGATTCAAAAGTTGTCAAAATAAACCCTTCAAAGTTTAAAATTACAAAATGACAACTTTAGTCCCAAAGTTTAAAATTGTCAAAAATAGTCCTTGGTAAATTTAAAAGTGAAAATAATCAAAAGTAAACCTTGTACTATTCATATATGGCATAATTGGTCCTTTTGATAAGTTTGGGAAAGTTACAATTTCGATCCTTCAACTTTGATAAATTACAAGAATGGTCCTTGTGTTATTAATTCCAAGTCCAAAACCTCCTTGACCCCTTGAACCTTGAGCATGAGCTAGTCCAAAACACTTGAACCCCCATTTTGAACCCATGCCTTATTAAAAAACGGGTCAACAAAGTCAAATCCTTGCCACTGCATCTCCTCACGGATAACGCCAAAACCAAAACCACCATGGTTTCTCACCACTTGCTCCTACCACCTCACCACCACCTTTCCACTCCTCACCCACTCCCTACACCTCCACAAACACCCAAAGTTCATTAATTGTTAAAACCTGCTCAAAGAAATTTTGGCGCCAAAATGCCAAATGGACAGTTATGATGAATTTGAAGGATCCAGTGGTTGAAATGAAGTGGGAAACATTCAGAGGTCGACAAAGACTTAAAAAGATCAATATAAAGTAGAAGAAGCGGTGTGGAGATATAACTAGAGTAATTTTTAGTTAATGTATGTCGAATAGTGTAATTTTAAAATTCCGGTGTAATTTCAAGCTTACAAGTACTTTGTTTAGTGATTTAGTGTGTAATCTAAACCTTTTTCGTTCAATTTCAGGTTAATCTTCAAATATTCGGTTTATGCAATTTTCAAGTTCAAAATCTCATATTAGCTTAATGTTGTTTGTAGTTGTTAGTATGGTGAATAAGCTCATATAAGTCCTAGATATCTTAATATAGCTATTAGAAACCTTAAAACTTTGTTTAGTATCAAAAAGCAAAATTACCAAAATACAAAAAATTAGTTATAAAAAAAAAAATTCAATGGAGAAGATGATCACAATTTGAGCGGGGTGAATTTTGGATTGCCTTGGGTTTAGAAGCTTTTGGGAAGCTATAGGAAGTGGTCTTGATCCTTGGTTCGGTGATTTGAGCTTGGAAGCAATTTGTAAGCTCAATTCTTTATTTTGGCCATTCATTTGTTCAACCGCTTATCACCGCTTATCTCGTGTTTTTTATGCTTATTTGGTGTATGATAGTGATATTATTGCTTAATATTGCAAGCTTGTTCATTAATTTCCTTAGTTGCTTAGTTTTCATCTTTTCACTTTTAATATTGCATAATAGTAATCTATAGGTTTTATGTTGTTATGGTTGGTATTTAGTGCTTAAATAGTGTTTTATATCATTAAATGTTTGTATAAAAGTTGCATGGTCTTAAGTTATAAAATCCTTTGAAAATCACAAAAAAGTCTTTTAAAGGGTTGTTTGGATTTGCTTTGTTAAACCATAGTAGGTCTGTTCAAGACATTGTTCTTGTTTGTTGTTTGTCACACTTGATCATAGTAGCTCGATGCAAACATAAAATCTAGTGCTCCTTTGATAAAAAGTCAAATTTGCTTTTGATCACATCTTGTTAATTAAATGTTTGATTTCTATGTTCCTTAATCATGCTATCATGTTTATAAGTTGTTAATATTGATCAAACCGGTCTTAATTCACCTTATAACATCATAATATAAGTAGATTTGATTTAAAACTCAAAGTCAACTTAGCTCATTTCATTAAAAAGTCAAATTTTCTTATTTAGTTTTTGAATAAAATAGATAATTTTTATAGGATTTAATATTAAGTTTAATGTTACGTGCTTTTAGGTTTATAATATTTAGTTGCTCCTCTTTATCATAGTAATTTTTATACTTTTAGTTAGCTAGTTAAACCGCTTAATTCTTAGCTTGTTTTAAGTACTTTTTCAAAACCTCCCTGTGCACATTTGAGCAAGCCTACTTCATAAGCTTGTTTCTTGTTCATTAGAGATCTAGCTTGTGTATTTTAGCTTTTGTGTAGCTTTCCACCCATCTCTTTATTGTGCTTATTTTTAACTTGACTTATTTGTTAGGACATGAGTAGCTTTTACCTTGTAGCGTGTACACTAAGTATAGTGTTTACAAGCTTTTTCAAAAGCTTGTCATAAGCTATAGTGGACCCACTTTTTAGCTTGGTTTTAGAAAGCTCGCCAACCCATCTTGCTACCTCGACTTTATTTTGAGCTCTTGACTTATTTAATAAGCTAAAATTGGTTATAAATTCACAAGTCTGTTTGGTACTGCTTATTTTGTAAGTGCTTATTAGCTTATTAAAGCTTATCTGTGTTTATTTGTGCCTTTTAGCTTAATTTAAGTAGCTTAAGCTTGTTTGCATCTTAATTTACCTTTGTTTCTAGCTTGTTAGCTTATTTGGCAACTTATTTGATTAAAATCAAATTAAGCTTAAAAACATAAACTGTTAAAATCAATAGCTTCTAAACTGCTTATTTTCAAGTTCCAAAATTTTTGTTTTCATTAAAGTTGCTTATTTTCAGTAGTTAAATAGGTTTAAGAAAGAAAAATCACAAAAACATCATTTTAAAAATAGTGATAGCGTTTATTTAATATAAATTAGCTTTTTAATTTTCTTTTTCAGCTTATTATTAAGCACTTTTTGTTTTTATAATTTTCTTAGCTTTCTGTCATCATAGGATAATTATAGAAAAAAATTTAGAATTTTCTTAGTTTGTTTAGTATTTATTAGAATTTAAAATAGTTAAAAAGTATTAAATAATTAATAATAAATAAATAAAAAGCATAAAAAATATCTTTTCAGTTTTAAAATTAGTTTTATAATATTTTAGATTTTTCTAAGTTAAAATTTCATTTTTCTAGGCTAATTTTATATTTTCTTGTATTTAAGTGCATTTTAAATAATTAATAAATAGTAATTAATTAATAATAAATAGATAAAAAGTGCAATAAATATATTTTAAGTTTTAAAGTAAGTGTTATAATTGTTTAGATTTTTCTAAGTCATAATTTCATTTTTCTAGCTTTATTTCATATTTTATTATATTTTAGGGTATTATTAAATAGTTTAAAATAGTTTTAATTAATAATAATTAAATAAATAGTCATAAAAATAATTTTAATTTTCCACTAATTTTCTTTTATTATTAGGATTTCAAAATATCATTTTCATATCCATAGGTGTTTTATTCTTTTAAATTTCACGTTTTATTTTGACGCTTACGTAAAATTTTAAACGTCACGTTTTCGTTTGTTTAAATCGATTGTTGTGTTTTATAGTTCTATATCCAAATACAATTCCAATCAATCGAGAGTGTAATTATAAACCAAAATCCTTTGGATCATTATCCTTAGTGATCATTCTATATCGAACGTTTTGAACACCATTCAACCTTGGGACTTAACGACTGGGAAACATTATATTCTCCGGACTTAATTGCATTGGTTTTAGACTGTTTGAATTTTATTACGGTTAACCATTCACAAGTGGTTGACTTGTGTAATAAACTTGACCGTTCGGGACCCAATCAAGGATTGGTTGATCTCGGTGGTAGGTCTTATAGTGTGTCTAAATAAGGATGTGGTGATGTAGGGGTTCGTTGTGCTATGGGAGTACTTAGGTTGATTATTTGTCCAAAGATGTTGAACACAAAAGTACGGATACTAATTCTTATGGTTCATTGGTTGCTACAACTAGCGGGTGAAGTGCTTGAAGTTTTGGTTATATCTATGAAGCTTAGAATGAGGTATAGGTTCACCTTGAAAGGGCACGTTTGATTTAAAGGATGCTCTTGGAAGTTCATGAACAATACGCTTAATGGTGCCAAAAGATGGAAGAGGGATAGTAGGTGTCTAAGAGGGATAAGTAGCACAGTGGGTTGTTTGTTTTGGATAAGTGTTTCAACATTTGTTAAAATACTTGGGTGTTGTTTTTTTCGGATATGACTTTTAATGACTACAATCGTAAGTCGCATATACTTGAATATTTCGGATGAAATACTTAAGTTGTCAATCCTAATTTGTTGAGATTATAAAGCTTAGATTGAACTCAAGGATAACAAGACTTGATAATATATTTTTAACGTACGTGTGAGTTATGACTCGATGTAAATACTTATCGTCTTGAAGGATGACACATTATTTTCATGTTAACCAAGTGAGGCAATACATGTAGATACAAAACAATATCTATAGTCATATGATAGACTTGTGTATGATATCTTTGCAAATAATGAGTCCAGATTTGTTAGTCTCGGTAAGTCATCTAAGTCATCCGCAAACGGGTGAGGAGATGTTGGTGGTGTTTGCACAAAGTACAAGTTTTGGAGACTTTGGTTGTGAAGGTGTTTTGGATGGTTGTGAAGTAGTCATAATGGTGGGTGATTTTGGTGGTGGGTTGGAGTACTTAAGTTTAGAAAGTTCACATATTGAATGGGTGATGAGATGTTGAGAGGTAACGAGTCCGAGGATGAAGAGTTCAAGTTAATTAAGCAACAAGATCGAATGCTAATCCTAGTGGTTTTCTTAAGTGGCTTATTTGAGGTTAATCCATACAAAGATGGTAGTTTCTAATGAGATGGAAGTGGCTAAGATCATGTCAAACATCCTAAGTTAATCCATTGAGGATGTGTTGAATGAGTTATGAAAGATATGCATTAACAACTATCCTAGAAACGAAACTTGGCAAATTAGATTGCGGGATTTAGTAAAATTAAACAACTTACCTGTAGGATCCACGGCACCATTTCTTTACACAGGCGGAACCCTTAAATTGGTACCGCCTGGTCCGCCTGTACAGGTATGGCGGTACCAAAATGCATAACAGACGGTACCAACATTTTGGTGCCGTCTGATCCGTGGACACCATAAAAGTTCTGAGACCCATTTTTAGGTGTCGGGAGTTTTCGAAACACGAAATTTTGCTTAAAACATGTGATATTAATTACTTCTAGTTAGGAAAAGTCGATAACACATATACAAACATAGTGGAGCATAGACTTTGACCAAGGGCTAACGATTTTCACATAAAAGTGAAAATGGGTAAAATTTGATAACACACTTGTGCTATCCACTGCATAAACCGATTAGCATACAACATTGTTTTAAGTCATATTATCATCCTACAAAGTAAGAACAAATAAATTACATCATACAATATTGTTTTTGTCCTTGTACCAAACACTCTCTTAAAACCTCCATTTTCAAAGTATTTGACTAATTTACTTAATACTCATTGCTAAGCGAGTCATGACATTTCATAAGTTATGCGAGATGTTAGTATAACATATGCAAAGAAAGTGATATAAGTCTATAAGTGATGGTAAAACAATTTTCCAACTAAGTGCACAAAATCTAGCAAATGTCCTATTGTGCATAAACAAGAAATCGTCAAGCAAGCGAATAAATAACATGGCAAGATTGACACTTATATTATGCAAACAAACAAGTGTAAACAATAATTTGAAAATAAGCAAGCAACATATATGCAAACAACATAAACAAGTGGTCATTTAGCATAGAATAACAAGAAAAAACACTTTTCGTCATTTATCGTTTAAATGTGACGATGTATACCAAGCTTGATTAGTTTCTTTAAACATATTACCAAATTATTTAGTTTCAAGGAAATTGTATCAAAGTTCTAAGAATACCAACTTAAATTGCTTGATTCAAAAATTTGAGTTTTTATGTTAAAGTGGAACTCAATATCTTAGACATCTGTAGTATTTGGTCTATTTCACTTATTTAAAATTAGACTCAGGCCATGAAAGTATTTTTAAATAAAAGTAGACTCAATTCCTTTAAAATGATAGGTGGCTCGACTGCACGGACTTACGGTTAATTAGTTATGATTTTTGAAGTTGCCAAAAAAGCGCATCTTGTCTGAGACGGATTTCAAGGAACCAAATAAAGGGATCCGCCTTTATAGGATTTGGTGCCGTGGTCCTCGAGACGATTCACCAAAACTAGTATTTGACATAGAGAAAACGTGTGTGACTTACTAGATTTCATAGTAAACATATAATACACATATTTAACAACATATCTACTTATGTAGCTTATCTTAAACATTTACGGAGGTGATTTTTCAACTAAATTTATAGTTATCCCAAACACTCCTTTAAAATCATGTTTCTTCGTAAATTTTCTATATGCACACAATATAATACTTACTAGTTCTTTCAACAAACTTTTATTTTATTTTTCAAGAAAACCTTCAAGCTTGTATACAAAGTTACATTTAACAACAAAATTTCTAAGTATAACAAGCAAAGCATTTCTCATATTATTTTTCGCTTCAATGGTAATTTGATACATGGATCGTACTCTATTTTAAAACCATTTGTTTTGAAAATACGAGCTACGTGGCTCGATACCAATTGTGGAAGGTGAATACGTTACCATTAAAAACTTTAGATCTTTAGTATCAAATCGCATGAAGCTTGTTATAATATGAAAGTACCAATTATTGTTTGTGACTAATATAAAGCATGGTAAACCAAGTTGTCACACAATCATGAACATCAAACCACATCACAAACAATAGTATAGTGCAAGTATAAAAGTAAAGAGATAAAGAAAGGAAAGTGCAAACCGAACACGAGGATTTATAGTGGTTCGGTCACGGATCTCCTTTCCGCCTTACTCCACTCCCGAGTACCCAACTCGAGAGTTACTTCACTAAATCAACAAGCTCCCTTCTCGGCGGAGAAAACCTTACAATCGTCGCACACTTTTTCCGGTACAAAGCTAAATACGGGTTCTAGTTCGAGGTAGAACCAACCTAACGTTGCCTATACAATATTTCCGACACTAAGCTAGATGTCGAGTTCTTTTACAAGGGTACAACCACTCCCATTATGTTTTATGGCCCAACATAACAAACCTTGTGTTTTATGGCACAAACACATAAACCATCTAATCTAGTTTGGTGAAAGTGTTGTTATGATGCAATGATGTTTACACTAATGATCCATGACACAAATGTCTAATGGATATGAATAACTACTTCTAAATGAACTTCCATTGATAGGAAGCCTTCATGATGAAGATCACAAGTTCCCTAAACTTGTTGTGATAGATCTCCAGCTTGTGGTGAGTGGGGATGGCTAGATCTCCAAGCTTTCCTTGGTTGATCAATGTAGAGTATGCTTACAACAAAGATGAATGTTAGAAGCATTATGATCATGATCATTAGGGTGTTTAATGTATGTTACTACATTGTTAATGATAGATCTAAATGTATGCAAGAAGGTGGAGAAGATGTGATTTCAAGTGGTGAAGAAATGGGAAAACAATGGGCTTCTATTTATAGGCAAAGTGGTCGGAGCGTCCACGGACCAAGGAGCCCTTTAAAGGGTTCCGCCTTTATACAAAAGAGTTCCGTGGGTGCCTGACAGAAAGTCTAAAAAATCTTTCTTCAAATCTTTCAAAGATATTACCAAATCTTACTAAGATCACATTTGATATATTGAGTATCAATCTAACCAAAATATTCAAGTGATCTTCCAAGGATTTCAAAGATGATGCATGACATGATGTAACATGTATTTCCATTTTAGATTAAAAGGTTTATCAAGGTAAACTTGTAAAATGTATTATGTAACTAGTTAATAAAATGTCTAGTTACCTTTTGAAATACTTGTGAATGCAAAATGTAAAATGAGGTTCGAAATAGAATGGTTAACCTATTAAAATACTTAGTGACTCTAAATGTATTTTAAACATTCTAAATGATTTGTTAATGGGTTTGATCATAATGCCACATAACAAACATGTACGAACTGTGTTGTAACATACGAGGACTTGAGACATCGAGAGGTGTTGAATGTATGTTGAGACAAAGTGTGATTACAAGTAACTTGTACATTTTACGTTATGTATTACAAGTTACATGTTTGTCATCAATCAAAACAAACGAGATCAGTATAGATTAAATATCGTAATATTTGCACTAACATCGATTCGTTCGGTTTTGTCGGTCCGGTTCGGTTTTGGACCTTTGATGCTCGACCTATACGTATTTGTCCGTTTTATACGTTTTCATCTATTTTCGTCCGTTTTTCATCCGTTTTCATCAGTTTTTATACTTTTTATATGGTTTAATACGTTTTCATACACTTTCATACTTTTTTATACGTTTTCGTTCATTTTTTATATGTTTTTATCCGTTTTCGTCTTTTTTTTATACGTTTTCATCAATTTTCTTACGTTTTCATCTGCTTTTAGACGTTTTCATCCGTTTTCTTATGTTTTCATACATTTTCACCCGTATTTATCCGTTTCGTCCGTTTTTCATACGTTTTCATCTGTTTTAAATTTTTTTTGTTTGTTTTCTTACGTTTTCATATGTTTTTATCCGTTATTCTAACTTTTGTATCCATTTTTATACGTTTTTGTTTGTTTTTCTTACGTTTTTATCCATTTTCATCCGTTTTTATACGTTTTCATCCATTTTTATACGTTTTCGTCAGTTTTTCATAACTTTTCGTCCGTTTTTCTTGCGTTTTTATCCGTTTTCGTCTGTTTTTATACGTTTTCATTAGTATTTATACTTTTATATGTTTTCTTACGTTTTCATCCATTCTTATACGTTTTCGTCCGTTTCATACGTATTTATCAGCTTTCATAATTTTTATACATTTTCGTCCATTTTTCTTACGTTTCATACATTTTTCTCCTTTTTCATCCATTTTTATACGTTTTTTACCGTTTTTGTACGTTTTCTTACGTCTTCATAAGTTATTATCTGTTTTCGTCCGTTTTTACGTTTTCATACATTTTTATCCGTTTTATACGTTTTGTCTGTTTTATACGTTTTTTTTCATTTTTTTACATTTTCATACATTCTTATCTGGTTTTATACGTTTTTGTCTGTTTTTCTTACACATAAAATGTAAGAAAAGGTATATGTAATATAAAAACTGATGAAAACATATAAAAACAAATGAAAACTGATAAAAATGTATGTAAATATAAGAAAAAGCATAAATAGTTTAAAAACTGATGAAAACATATAAAAACGAATAAAATCGTTTGAAAACATGAGAAAAACGGTCGAATACATATAAAAAGGATGAAAATGGATAAAAATGTATGAAACGTAAGCAAAACGGACTGAAACAGATAAAAACGTATGAAAACATATAAAAAACGGATGAAGGCGTATAAAAACGTATAAAATGGATGAAAACGGATAAAAATGTATGAAAACGGAAGAAAAACGGACGAAAATGAATAAAGACGTAAAAAACGACAAAACGTATAAAAACGGATGAAAACGTAAGAAAACATATAATAGTATAAGCGGTGAAAGCGTTTAAAAGCGTGAAAGCAGATAAAAGCGGACGAAACTTATAAAAGCGGTAACGGATAAAAACATATGAAACCGTGTAAAATGGACAAAAACGTGTAAAACGAATGAAAACGGATAAAAACGTAAGAATAAAACGTATAAAAACGGATGAAAACGTAAGAAAACATATAATAGTATAAAAGCGGTGAAAAGCGTTTAAGCGTGAAAACAGATAAAAGCGGACGAAACTTATAAAACGCGCGTAGCGGATAAAACATATGAAACCGTGTAAAATGGACAAAAACGTGTAAAACGAATGAAAACGGATAAAAACGTAAGAATAACGAACGAAAACGTATAAAAATTGATGAAAACATATTAAAACGTAAGAAAAATGGACGAAAACGTCTAAAAACGGACGAAAACAAATAAAAAAGTATGAAAAATGTTTAAAAATAGACGAAACGTAAATCGGTTAGGAGATGTATGGTGGTGATAACTGAGGACTAACGATGCAAATAATTTCGCTTGCGTTAGAAGATAACGGAGAATAGTTTGCATCGTTAGTCCTCATTGATTGATTTTACTAACGGAAGCCGGAGGGATGTATGGTGGCTAACTTTACTAACGGATGAATGTTTGTGTGCCAAAAAAATCACAAAAATGTAAAGCGGGACAATAGACAAACAACATGGATGTATTTTGAACTTTACTCTAGTAAAATAGAAAGTACAAGTAGGCAAATTGCCATAACAATAAAACTAAAAGGATCTAAATTATAAAAAAAAAAGGAAATGAAATAAGTAGGCAGTCACGTCTTTTATCATGTAGTAGTCAGCTGATGCCGTGTGCGTGTCATTTTACATTTACATTCACAATTTCGTCATTTCTTCAACTTGTTTTTTCTTCTTCTGGTTTTCGTTTTTGTGGGTGTGTGTGAAAGAAAGACCATGACTATCGGAATAATGGAGGTGAATCTGGTGGATGCTCATGGCCTCACCAACTCTGATTTTCTCAGTTAGTTTCTTTTCTTTCTTTTTTTTGCAACTCCACTACGTACGTACTCAAGTTTATTTATTTGAGTTTTGTTTCTTTTATGCATGAAAATTTTGTTTGATCTGTTGTGATTGTTTTGTTTGTGTGTGCTAGCTACATATGTTTTTTCATAAGAGAGATCTGGGTGAAATTTGAGATGGCGATCGACCTGGCATTCCAGCCTGGTTGATTTTTCATATCGTTTTTTAGTCTTGAAACCACATTATTTTCATTAGAATATGAGTATTAATTAATCATTTGGTGGTAGCTATAACCACCATTTAATGTTATGTGTTCCTTTAAGTAAATATTCTACGGAGTAGGGAGTATTCAATAAAATGCAAATGGCTATTAATAAAATTAAGGGCAAATGATAAAAAAAAAGTATCATACTTGCCATCATTTTTTAACATGGGTAGAAACAATTTTTTTCTTTTGTGGGTCTTATCTTTCAAATTCATCCTCTTTAGGGTCTTATGTGACATTTTGCTTTAAAAAAAAAAAAAAATTTATTAGTAAGAGGGCGAAAATGTCCAAAATTTTTGCAAAATACCCTAAGAGGATGAATTTGAAAGTATAGACCCACAAAGCAAAAAAATTGTTTCTACCCACAAAAAAAAGTGGCAATATAATCTTTATCATTCTGCAATTGGTAGTTGAATTTATATAACTCTTGTCATAAAAATCAATGCTTTAAAAACCGGTTTTTAATTACCCGGTCGAGCTACCGGTTACCTGTTTAACCGGCAGTTCAACCAAGTTTTTTCTCAAAACCGGCTTCCGGTCATTTGACCCGTTCAACCCGGGTTTTAAAACATTGATAAAAAAGTAAAAATTGTTACGAAATAATGATAACCGACAAGAAGTATAAGCTAGAACAATTGAGAGATTGTGGAATGCATTTTCATTGAGTGATTAGAAACTACAATGTGGACGATTGTGGAATGCATTTTCATTGAGTGATTAGAAACTACAATGTGGACCTCTATTTATAGGGTTCCAACAATCAAAGTATTTAATACAATCATTATTGAGGGAATACAAAAGGTCATAGGTTATGAAGGTTAAGGTATATGGATAGCCGCGCATAAATATTCATAATACTCCTCTTGGCTATCCATCATTAGTTGTCATACGATTAGATCTCGCCTCGTTAAAAACCTTGCTAGGAAAACCGGTGGGAAAAACCGTAGCTAAGGGAAAAGAGTGCGGCCAGTATGTTCTCCTCGATGATTAGATCATCTGAAGTTCATTGAGTCTTAGCATTCCAATGCCGTGAACCAACTTCTTAAATGTTGCGGTGGGAAGTGCCTTGGTAAACAAGTCACGCTAAGTTCTCGCTTGAGCGAACCTTTTGAACAATAATATCGCCGCTCTTTTGTAATTCATGAGTGAAAAAGAACTTCGATAGAATAAGCTTGGTTCTGTCACCTTTGATGTATCCGTCCTTAAGTTGAGCAATACATGCTGCATTATCTTCATACACGATTGTTGGAGCTCCTTGGCCTAAAGAGATACCACATGATTTACGAATATGTTGTACCACACTTCTTAACCATACACATTCCCGACTCGCTTCATGGAAGGCCAAGATCTCTGAATGATTCGATGAAGTGGCACTCATTGTTTGCTTCACGGAACGCCATGAAATGGCCGTACTGGAACTTGTGAAAACATATCCAGTTTGGGACCGACCGGTATGGGGATCAGACATATATCCTGCATCTGCAAAACCAACTAGATCTCTTTCGGATGAATTAGTGTAATATAAACCCATATCTTTTGTACCTTGAAGATAGCGAAATATTTGTTTCACCCCATTCCAATGTCTCCTTGTTGGACACGAGCTATATCTTGCCAATAAGTTTAGTGAAAATGATATATCGAATTCGTGTATGACTCATAAGAAATAACAATGCCCCAATGGCACTTAAATATGGTACCGGGACCAAGAATTTCCTCATCGTCATCTCGGAGGTCGAAAAGGGTCCTTTCTACATCTAAGGTCCTTACAACCATTGGGGTGCTCAATGGATGGGATTTTCCATATAAAATCTTTTTAGCAACTTCTACATGTATGCCTTTTGGTGGACAAGGATTCCATTCTTTAGATGTTCAATTTGTAATCCAAGACAAAACTTTGTTTTCCCAAATCTTTCATCTCAAATTCTTTCTTGAGATATTCAAGCGCCTTTGGTAGCTCACACGGAGTTCCAATGATATTCGGATCATCAACATACAGCAATTATGACATATTCGGATCCGGACCTTTTATAAAAATGCATGGGCAAATAGAATCATTTCTATATCCTTCCTTTAATAGATATTCACTAAAGGCGATTGTACCACATTCGCCGGCATCGCTTCAACCCATACAAAGATTTATTCGGTTTGATTGCATATTGTTCTCGAGAACTTGCTTTACATGATTGAGCGACTTAAACCCATGGAAGCTTCATGAAGATTTACGTATCAAGTGAGCCGTATAAATGGTGTCACAACATCCATTAGGCGCGGTCGAGTCCTTCTTGTATTACGGACTAATTAGATACCGAAAAGTAGTTGCATCCACCTTTGGAGAATATGTCTCCTCATAATCTATACGGTCTTTGTGAAAATCCTTGTGCCACCAAGCGTGCTTTGTGAGTAATTTCGTTTTTCATTTCGTTTCGCACAAAGACCCATTTATACCAACAGGTTTTACACCTTGGTGTCGGACTATCTGTCCGAAAACTTCTCGTTTTCAAGAGATTTTAATTACGCCTCAATTGCGTCTTTCCATTTTGGCCAATCACTTATATTTTTGCATTCCGGAACTGACTTTGGTTCTTGATCCTCATCATTTTCCATAACTTCTAGCGCTACATTATATGCAAAAGCATCATCGACGTCGATTTCATTTCGGTTCCAAATCTTTCTAGACATGATATAATTTATTGAGATCTCTTCATTTCGGTGCAGAGGTTCATCTTGAACCGTCATGTCTAATGTCCTTATAGAGGACCCTTACGGTGTTTCTTTAACCTCGACTTGACCATCTTGATCATAGGCTCCCTTTTTCTTTCGAGGATTTTATCTTTGGAACCGATTGGTCTACCACGCTTTAGGCGTGCCTTAGACTCATTAGCAATTCTGAATGTTCTTTAGGAACATCAATTTTGACAGGAGCATTAACAGCTGGTATATGTGACTTGGTTACTCTTTTAAGGTCGATCGTCGTCGGTAATTGATTTGCTAACCCTTGTAAATGAATTATCTTTTGAACTTCTTGTTCACATTCTTTTGTTCGAGGATCAAGATGAGATAATGATAATTCTTTCCAACTTATATCACTTCCAATTGTTTCTTTTCTCCCCAATGTTGGGAATCTTGACTCATCAAAATGACAATCGACAAATCGAGCCGTAAACAAATCCCGTTGATGGCTCTAAATATCTAATTATAGATGGTGAATCATACCCAACATATATTCCCATTCTCCTTTGAGGTCCCATTTTTGTGCGTTGTGGTGGAGCAATTGGGACATATCTTGCTAACCAAAAATTCTTAGATGGGAAATATTTGGTTCTGACCAAAACCAAGCTGTAATGGGGAGTAAGTATGGTGACTCGTTGGCACGATCTGAATTAGTGTTGCCGCATGTAAAATAGCGTGGCCCCAATGACGGTAATTTCGCTTTCATAATCATAGGCCTTGCAATCATACGAATCCGCGATAAAGGACTCAGCAAGCCCATTTTGTGTATGAACGTGAGCTACTGAATGTTCTACACTTATCCCAATAGACATACAATAGTCATTAAATGTTTGGGATGTAAACTCACCAGCATTGTCCAAACGTATTGTCTTTATAGGATAATCTGGAAAATGTGCTCTCAGTCTTATTAATTGAGCAAGTAATCTCGCAAAAGCCATATTGCGACTTGACAATAAGCACACATGTGACCATCGAGTTGATGCATCGATTAAAACCATAAAGTATCTAAATGGTCCACAAGGTGGATGTATGGGCCCACATATATCCCCTTGGATTCTTTCCAGAAAATTAAGGGATTCATTCCCTATTTTAGCTGGTGATGGGCGCGTGATCAATTTACCTTTTGAGCAAGCAACACATGTAATATCTTTCGTTTCTAGAACCTTAATGGGTGTCCTTTTGAATTTTCTATTATTTTTCGCATCATTAATGATCCGGGATGGCCGGTCATGCCAAACGATAAATTTCTCTCGGTCGATCGGTTTTTATTTATGACGCATTTGTTTCAACAATATTAATCTTAGTATAATACAACCGGATGAAAATGCGGGTAATTTTTCTAACACTTTCTTTTACCCAAAATCATATTTGTAATATGAAGGTACTCATCATTTCCTTCATTTGTAGTCTCAATATGATATCCATTTTGTGAATATCTTTAAAACTTAATAAATTCCTTTGAGACATGGGGAAAATAGTGCATTGTCAATTTTAAACATTGTACCTTCGGGTAATAATATATGTGCTTTTCCATAACCTTTTATTAGTTTTGCACTACCGAGATAGTACTAACATTTGATTCTTGTAGGTTCAAGTGTGAAATATTTCTCCTTTTTGAGTATTGTGTGTGTGGTTGCACTATCCACTAGACATATGTCTTCATCATCAATAATAAGTTGTGCCACACGATCCATATTCTTCAAAATAAAACACATAGTATAAGTAAATTATTTAATTGAATAATTAAAAGGAAATAACATGTTTTATTAAGCCAAGTGAGTAGATAAAGTCGTCTCATAGAACAACATAAGAAACTTGAAAGAAAATAAACGAAACAAAAACAAGATCAACATCAATGTGAAGACGTTTTATTCTTGGCCTTATTGACACTCTTATTATTGGTTTATGGATCACTTTCGTTTGTGAAATCACTCACATCCAAATGAGTGTTATCATTTGATCTTCGGAACACCAAGGTTGCCAATACCGAGGTTATCGATATCAAGGCTATCAAATTTTCCTTCAT
This sequence comes from Chrysanthemum lavandulifolium, assembly GCA_022545495.1. Taxonomy (NCBI): domain Eukaryota; kingdom Viridiplantae; phylum Streptophyta; class Magnoliopsida; order Asterales; family Asteraceae; genus Chrysanthemum; species Chrysanthemum lavandulifolium. Next base: position 36,209,992 of record CM040245.1, on the reverse strand, counting down.
CATATGCAAAGTTAACTTCGACCCCTTTTCCTTTGTTCTTTTGGGATCGTTGGTAGAGTTCCACCAAATGTTTGGGTGTGCGACATGCACATGCAAGAAAATTTTGTGTGTGACCCAGATCGAGGGGCCTTTTTGGGATTGAAGTTTTTCGATTGATGGGTGTATTGTGCTTTTTTACAAGCTATTAGCACGTATATTGCGTTTTGATTGTGTTTCTATTGGTTATTAGCTCAGACTCATTAGATTATTTGAATAATACGAGTAACCATTTTTCATTATATCTCGGTGCATGCTTATTTCAACGAACTTATTACAACTTTATATAAGCTTGAGCTAGTGATTAAGCAATTCTAAACACCATCTTCTGATGAGGAAATCCATTTAAACATATATTACTAGTCATAACATGTGATTCTTTCGGCCCAGTATATGTTATTATGAGGCTGAAACATGCATGATCTTGTTTATCTACAAAAGCAATCGATTTACATTTTCTGTAAGGAATTATGGACCACTTAACTTTATTCTTTTCGGTGTAGATAACATTGATCCATATGTGGTGGTCAAGTACAGGAGTCAAGAGCAACAGAGCAGTGTTGCCAAAGGTAAAACTTTTTTCTTACATGGTATTTAAAAGCTAGTCGATGAAAAGGAAAAATGTTTCTAACAATTTCATATACTTGACGTATATTTCCACTATTAGAATTTAGAAAGTGTGTGGCAAGTAATTACACGTAATCTTCATGAACGTGAAGCACAAAGCTAACTAGCATCCTTTATGCATAACTTAAATGGTATATTTTGGTTCGATTAATCGCACAATGATGGGTTTCCTAATAATGCAGCTTTGGTGTTCAAGGAATTACACTGCCCCTAAAAATCAAAATATTCTAATGTAACATTCTTCTTACATTTTTTGTAATAAATTGTTTCTGTGACTAGAATCTTTTTAAGTACTTTAAAAAGTCATATTAGCATTAATCTATGTTGCATTCTACACCTCACAAGGCACAACACATATTTAACTATATTATTTGGTCTTGATTTGTCTGCAAGAGGTTATATTTACCCTGAAATATATATATCCACACCTATGAAGGAATACTCAACGTTCATATACTGGATGTAGGGCAAGGCAACAACCCAAAGTGGAATGAAAAATTCAGCTTCAGGGTAGAATATCCGGGAGCAGACGACCATCCTAAACTTGTTCTCAAGATTATGGATCATGACACCTTCTCGTCTGATGACTACATTGGTCAAACTACGTAAGACCTTAATGTGATGAAATCTTGACTGTGGTTGCACAAAAGAACTGTTAGTACTTGATACATATTTCACCTAGTGGGATGTGGTTTTTAGGTGTTTCTAAGTTGGACTGTTTGGTACACATGAGAGGTGGACAAATAGTCAGGGTGGGCAGGGGTGAAAGTGGGTAAATTTTTGGTACGGGTTGACCCGAAACATTTTTGGTCCAAGTATTTTAAATTTCTTCAAATAGTGATTGTGTCTATTATGAGAACAGCAAATTGAATAATTAGTGGTTTTATACTTATATGATTGAAATCCACTTTAATCAACTGTCATCCGGTTTTTATGCCAACTCTTATGATCAACACCTATACCCTTTCAAACATTTGAACTGTAGTCCTCAGGATTCTCATTATTTGTTGCTCATTATTCATCCATGTAGGATTTACTTGAAGGAACTGTTGGAACTAGGAGTGGAGAATGGAACAGCCGATATGCGTACTCAAAAGTACAGTGTTGTGGATAGTAGTCAAAGCTACTGTGGAGATCTTCGAGTGGGTGTTACCTTCACCCCAAGGGTACCTCACTTAAACTTTAACCATATAGTATATGTATACACAAAGAAAATACAAATATCGTTAATAGTTTCACTTACCTCTTTTAAAATTACGTCTTGATGTATACAGGTGGAAACCGAAACTTATGAACAAGAATTTGGAGGATGGAAAGACAGTCATTGGTAATTTCTGTAGGGTTATTGCGTTAACTTTATCTATGGAAATCGTGGATATTTGGTATGCAGATTTTGAAGGTTTTGAATGTAGGAACTATTTGGTTGCTTTAGTGGTGAAAATGTTCATGAATTAGCTTTTGGAAGTTCATAATCTTGTTTCTTCAATGTTTGAATGGTGGCAGTTGAGTCATATACTTGATTTCTTGTTAACTCTTGATCAAATGGAATGAATGTTTCTGAAGTTATCTGAACACACTAAAGCTTGTGATGTTATGTTACATTCAAATGTTTTGAAACACTAAAGTGTTTAGTTTTACATCTTAGTTGTAGAGATTGCTAGTAGTTTACCTAAATAACTTGACCAATAAGATCATAAGAAAGGATGTAGTATGAGTAATAACAAGTTAAAATCTCATAAACCCAACTAAACCAAAAACATGAATACAAAATCCAAACAAATAAGTGAATTGGCGGGAACAACGACGACCGGATGACTTTTAGCATCGCCATTTCCACCCACAAAAATTGTTCGACAACTCTCTTGTGGAGGGTCACCAACTGGAGTGAGCAAGGGCCCTCGCCCAGTGGGGGCACCAAGTGGAGTGAGCAAGAGCCGAGACTCGAACCCTTGACCTTTTGTCCACAAAACCTCTCCAGTTAGCCTCATAATTTTTTTGGAGATGAATACCAACTGAGCCAAATGTCACGACCCGCCTATCTTTTACAAGTATGTTCGGGATTCCGGATTATTCCACACTTCTCTTGGAAGCACTTGGATAATCTTGGAAGTCTTTAGAAGATATTGGAAAGTGTTGGAAAGTGTAGAAAGTTCTAGAATGTCTTGGAAAGACTAGAACCTCATGAAAATTCTAGACTGCTCATGGAAGGTTGTAGAATAGTGTACATAGCAGTATAAATACTTGTAAGCCTCATTTGATGAGGGCATCCAACAAAGTTCTCTTGTAAACTCTCTTGTAAAGTTCTAAGTAATACAAATTGTTTCCTTTCATTCCACTTGTTCCTTTCTTTGAAGCTTTCTTAGTTGCATACATCGTTGAGTATTCGAGCAAGGCTGAGCTTAGTCGAGACTAAGTGCCGCACAGAAGACCTTGTAGAGACAAGTCCGTGACACAGAGCTCTTAGGTAATACAAAATAATCAAATGCAACTAAATGAGCCAACCAAACCAATTGTGACATTTGATATGACCCATATGGTCATATCCGTAAAGGGTCATATCTATAAATTATTACTAGTCGGTGCCGCAGCGCGATGGCGGCGATAAGTATAGTTATATGTGTTTGCTTACCCGTTTAGTTAATTCGTTTCACAATACTTGAATGTATATGTGTTAGTTGTAAGTGTTTGTTTGGGTTACCCGTAACTTTCCGTAGCTTTCCGCGACATCATTATTCCGCATATAGAAATACCTCGCAATCTCTTACGCGTCAAACACTACCCCAAAAGTATATGATTTTGACGAATCAAGATTATATTGATTGAAATAAATGAAATAAAGGTTAAAGTTGTAAAATTTTGAATTAAAATAAAATAAACCCATTAAAATATAAAATTAAAACTCATAAAAATATATCAAAATGGATGTTGAATTAAAGAGCATAAAATTTTAGAAAATATGGTGAAATTAGATTATAAAAAAATAATTAGATAAAAGATATTTTAATTTAAAAATAAAGATGAATTTTAGTTGAGAAATGACACATGTCGTTTTATAATTGAGCTATTTATCTTAATTTTTAGTGGTTAGGAGTTAGGTTTGGAGTTTGTTAGAAGTTAGAACTTGGAGTTTGTTAAGAAGCGACACGTGTCATCTCATGATTGGGCTCCTTATCTTAATTTAGTTGAAAAACTCTTTCCATAATAAGCAAGTAAAAAATCGAATTTTTAAGCCTTCTAATTTTAGAAGGCTAAATGCGTTATAAAGTAGTATAGATATATACTAAAAAGCATCCGAGTCTTGTAGCTACGATGCGGAGAAATGCAATTTAGCCCACGAGGCTTTTGATTCATTACAAAGTTAGTCCTTAACACCGTTATCTAACGATCGTGACTTAACGTTGCAACAAAAAATAATTTGAGGGACTGTTTACATTAAAATATTAAGAAAAAACAGCCCTATGGTTAAGTTTTATTTTCACCGTTAGTCCTTAAGGACTAAAATTGCAACAAACCGATACTTTCGGGGACTAAAGCGAAAATACCCACTTTCTGATTGCCAAACAGTGCGTAATGGTGTTGCTACTGATAAAAAGCAGTTGGGAATAGTTTAGGTACCTGTAGCTAAGAAATTTACAAAAATGGTCCTCGCGTTAGCTATAAATTACACCGTTAGTCCCGTTATCGTTCTTTTGCAAATTTAGTCCTTAATAAAAAAATTATGACAAAGACTCCATACATAAAATAATAGAGGCTAGCACTCCTCCATGACAGTGTGAGTTAACCCATAGTTACTACTATTGGACATTTGAGAAACTTGATGCACGAATTATTTAAGCGTGACTTGTTCTTATATGTAGATTAAAATCTTCTCTCTCAAGTGATCGATGAAACCATGGTTATTAAGATCGTGATTTTGAACATAGGATCTTACGATCCTAAGTAAGAAAACCTTGCAAGATCGAAATAGAATCGGGTATAGCATAAGATCGGAGTAAGATCGTGTTGGAAAATTTAGTGCACTTGTGGGATTAGTTCACACCTTATAATGGGTTAGGAGGTGCGAGTGTACACCCATAAGGTCCATGAACACCTCGACTCTAATAGTGGTTTGTATTGGTGAAATCTTGCTTGTGGAAAATGCTTGTGGAAAATCTTGCTTGTGGTTTCCATCGATAAGCGATGTTTCCAACGATAAGCGATGTTTCCACTTATAAGCGATGTTTCACAGTAGTGTATCCTTTGCTAGTACTATGAAATCTTGATATGCGGTGTTTCCAGCGATAGGTTGTATTTCCACTGCCAAGTGGAAAATCTTCGCTAGTGGAAAATCGCTTATTGAAAATCTTGCTAAATGGCGATTCAAGCGCATTATGACCACGTTTAATTGGTCATGTAACCACTAATGGCTATAATGGGGATAGTTATGAGGTGATTAATGGGCGATTAATCCTCATAATTCCATTTGAGCGGTTGAGAGTAACCTCCTATAAATAGGAGATGCGATTATGCATGAAAGACACACGAAAACAATAAACACTTATAAGCGAAAGGGTTATTGAATTGTGCCTAATTCTATAAGCGCATTTGGTCTTATCGAGTTGATATTCGTGTAACCCGGTATTAGGGTCGAATAGTTTACTTTGGAAAGTGATCACACGATTCAAGTGATATCCGGTAACCACTAGTGGTATTTATTCTTCTTGACCTTGTTGTTTGTTTCTTTGAGCAGGTTGTTGATTATCTTTACCTGCTGTGGGAAACTCACACCAACAATCAAAGTAAACTATTTTGTGATAATCAATGGCAAGCTGCGCAATGAAACACGGCTTCAAACTTTGCTAAGTTGGACAAGTTTGAAGGGTGGACTTTAGGAGGTGGCGAAGAAGATGCACTTCTGGTCATCGAGCATGAGTGTGGTCATGTCTTGACTACTCCAATTCACGATGATGGTGATGATGCTCTTGTGGAGCGGATCGGGAGGAGGAGCAAGTGGGAGAATGATGACTACATATGCGAGAGGTCTTATTCGAATGGTATGTGATTCTTTGTTTGATATTTATCGAACTTTGAATCTTCAAAAAGCTGTGGGATTCCTTGGATGCCAAATATATGGTGAGGATGCATCAAGTAAGAAGTTCCTTGTTAGTAATTTCACAAATTACAAAATGGTGATTCAAGACCGGTTATGGAACAATACAATGAACTTCTTGGAATACTTGGAAGGTTTACACAACACCGAATGAACATGGATGAGGCTATCAAAGTCTCTTGTGTTATTGACAAACTCCTCCTTCATGGAAGATTTCAAGCATACCTTGAAACATATGAAGGAGAGTTAACTCTTGTTGAGTTGGGCGGTCATACGCACATTGAGGAATCTCTCGGTGCGGGATAATGACAAGCCAAAGAGTGGCAATCTTCTTTGGACCATCTGTTGTCAATATGGTGGAGCATAACAACTCCACCGGTACAATGACAACAAAGGCAACGCAAATTTCATGATAACACAAGGGCAAATCCTAACAAGAAGGCAACACCTACTTGTTGGAAATGTGGCAAGACTTGTCACATTAAAGGGGGGCTGAGGTGTTAAAGTTGGTGGTAAAGCCAATGGATCGAGCACTTAATGGTTCGGGGGTGGTGGTTGACCCAACTCCTTTGAAAGGTCGAATATGTTTAATAAGTCTTTTCAGATTTATTATGTTACATATGTATCGAATCTTTTATGTGCGGGATGATGATGTTGCGTGGTGGGTTGACTCGGTGCAGCAGTTCATGTGTGTAAAGATGAAGGCGGTTCAAGACTTATGAGTCCTTTGAATGATGGTTATATTCTTCACATGGGAAATGAGTCAACGACCTTGGTGCATAGTCGTGGTTGTGTAGATCTTAGGTTTAGTTCGGAAAGATTGTAACTTTGTTTAATGTTATTCATGTTCACGATATCGGGAAGAACTTGGTTTCAAGTAGTGTTTTGAATAATCATGGATATAAACAAGTTATTGAATCGATAAATTTGTTCTTTCTAAATGTGGTGTTTTTATTGGTTTTGGTTATTTATGTAATCAAATGTTCGGGCTTAATATTACCAGACGATTGTTATTTCGACTTTATGACCACATATGATCGAGTGATTCTAACCTTTGGCATGCTAGACTTGGTCATGTTAAACTATAAAAGGATGCAAGATATGTCAGGGATGGTTTAATCCTGTTTTTGACATGGACCTTGAAAAGTGTAAAACTTGCATGTTGACCAAGATAACCAAGAAACCCTTTCGTGGTGTTAGTCGTGAGACTAAGATCTTGGAGCTTATTCACGATGACTGTGTGATTTGCATGCACGATGAGTGTCTAAATACTCATCATTTTTGTCTTGTATAGACGCAAAATCATCGAAAACACTCGAAACACATCAAAATGATCAAAATATCACAAATCGGTGTTTTATGTGTTTTAAATGCAAAAGATCAAAATCGGATGAAAAGCGTATCAAATTTGCAAAATTGGCGTTTTAGTCCCCAAGTTTCAAAAGTTGTCAAAAGCAGGTCCACAGTATATCAAAATCAAGAAAAAGTCATTTAAGGTCCATGGGATTCTAAAGTTGTCAAAACAAACCTTTGAAATGTAAAATTGCAAAATTACAACTTTGGTCCTCGAGTTTGAAAAATGTCATGTTTAGTCCTTGGAATTTTCAAAATGGCAAATATGGTCCTTATATTATTTGAGATTGTCAAAACCAACCCTTGGGCTACATTTTCTGAATTGACAGTTTTGGTCCTTAACTTTGGCATAATTACAGTTTTGGTCCTTGTGTTATCTAGTTACTAAACCAAATGGACCATTTTATTAATAACAAGCCCAATCAATACCAACCTTTAACCGGTCCACTATCCAACCCAACCCCAAACCGGTCAACAATAACCCGTCCCGGTCGAATAAACCAACCGCGCTTTCTTCTCC